>APFE031085144.1:0-13436 GCA_000404065.3 Pinus taeda | reverse complement strand
GCAAGTTGTTTGCAACTTTCTATTGAACCTTCAATACATGGTTTCCATGATTGTTTTTGTATATCAACACAATCAACATATGCATGTGGAATTGCTACAAATCATAATTCATGCTTATGAACAAGCCCCTCCTTATCACAAATTTCTAGAAAGCCAAATTTAGAGGCATCTAGAAATTTAGATAAATAACATGTGCCATTTGCAAATGTGTCGCTTCTTAAAAACCACCTTTTCAAAGTGTTTACCATGACATCTATGGCTGCCCCTAAAGAGCTGACATCAATGTACTCTTCTTGGAATTGCTTGTTCAACTTGTTTAATTCACACATTATATCTGCAAGCATATGTAAACAAAATTGTACTGAAAATATTCTTGCCTTATCATACCATGAGTCTTTTCTTTCATTTTTCCACAATGTTAATATGGGAGGCATAAGTACAACAAGTCTTTCAATGACTTGTCCCCTTGAAACCCATCTAACTCCATGGATTTGAAGAGCTTGAAGAGTTTCAAGTTGCATGAGTTCCCGTAGAGCAATAAGTTGACTACTTCTTTTTGTAGAATTTTGCACCCAAGAATATACCTTATTTGCTAATTTCTCAACAAATAATAATTCAGGTATTTTTTTTGAAGCATCTGATGCAGCTAAGGCTTCACGATGAGCAATGCAATGAACACCTACAAGATTAGGTACATCTCTCTTCAAGAAAGTGATAAAACCATTTTCATTACCAACCATTGAAGAAACGCCATTTGTGGAAACTCCTATCAATCTTTCTGTTGAAAGGCCCCTTGATTCCATTAAATGTTTGATTGCATCAAAAGTTGTTTTCCCTCTTCCATTGCAAACATTTATGAGCTTTAAAAACTGTGAAATTGGAGGACCCAATCCTTTTGAGTTTAAAAATGTGGCATAAACCACAAGATGTTTTTCTAAACTACGGTCTATACTTTCATCTAACATCAATGAAAAAAAGGGCTATCTAGCATTTTGGAAGTTTGTAGCTCTTCAAGATACTGAGATATAGCAAAAAGTAATTCTTTTCCAGCCATGTCATTTGTATATGATGTATACTCTTTGTTCTTTGGCATATTTGGCGTGTGTAAAGACATTGTAAACAAACAAAGAGATTCATATTTTGAAAGTGGTAGATCCTCTTGCACCATCTAATATACTAATTTCATAGTAGTGATGACTCGTTTTTTGTTCATATCATCAATGCATGCAATGTGTTATGTAATAGACTTCACCTTCTTCTCATTTCCACATATCCACTTTTCCTGTGAGAGTTTATGAATGCTTGAATTAGCATGAACAATTATAGAATCATGCTGCAATGTAGAGCAACCAATCCCAATTCCCTACGGCCCCATTGCCTTATGCATTTCACAATATATGCATTTCATAACTGTTTTTCCTTCATGCTTTGCCTCTCTCAACCACTTATACTTAGTTTTCCACTGATCACGAAACTATATTTTTACTTTCATTTGTCTTTTCTTTTGGGTGCTAGGTTCTCCGTGGTGAAATTCTTCATCATTTTTTTCATTATGCTCCAAGATATCATATTCTTCATTTTGCCCCAAGACATTTAAATCTTCATTTAGATCAAAATCATGATCTTCTTTATCAGGCAATGAAGCTTGAGATGTATTAGACCATCCAAAGAATTTTTTGATAGAAAGTTGATTCCTTTTTTTGAAGACATTTTTGATATATAATACCTATATAATAAAAATAAAGTATTTAGTATATATGAATTTTCATCATCAAACCTAAAATTACATATTAAAAAAAAAATAATCTTGCAGAATGAGTATACAAGAAATAATATTACAAGAAAATATACCTATTTATTTCTTTATAATATTTAAAAAATACATGTTAATTCTTTATATTATTTAATATTTTCTCAAGAGTAGCTTTCACAGAGAAGGACTGAAACTTCCACGGTGGCCAAAATAAACTTGGACGTTAAATTCTGAAATTATAAGACAAATCAGCTACCTAAAAATGGGAAGAAATTGGAAATATCAGGAAAATCCAAAATATGCTAGCGATGAAAGATATTTCAAACAGATGGCCACGTTCTTGGCATAGAAATCGGCTTCCCAAACACGTCACTGACATTATTGTTAGACATAATTATGTGTATTGTTGATTAAGGCCTTTATCTGACCTTACGTTCTCCGGAATTGCTATCATGTTGTCTTGCTTCTTATGACTGTCTATTATAGAATGTTTTGTTTTCTCTTATCAGCTGCATAATGGCTATGGTTTTTGTTGTAGGTTTGTTGGTTCTCGACGCTACTTGTTCACTTTAACATAACCGTTTGTCATTTTTTTGGAGGCCAAATTGGTAGTCCTTTTTGTGCTTACAAGCAGAACTTACTGACATTGCAAAATTTCCATTCTTTGTTTTACCAATCGACCTAAATATCATTGCTATACTTCCTTTTTAAACATATTAATGAAACTTTTCTATAATTTTCCCTGGGCATTGAAATGTTCAACTATTTTTTTGGGTATCATTTCATCTTAAAATTATCTGAAAACAAGCCAATATTTACACCATAATTTTGGGTTTTCGAATTACATTTACAGTGTTGGCTGGTACATAAAAACCGAACGCTACTCCCATCCGATCCCATCCCACTACAGTATAGAAGAGATATCTGATAAAATAAATATATCAACTAACACCAGTTTAGAGGAAAATAATATGCAGGATACCACAAATAGTAATTTTTGTGAAATAATGTTGATATTCACTGCTGGTATTCATGGCAAGTAAATTATCCATCCCTCCCAGTTGTGAAGAAGTTGTGAATAATCAATGACAATGGTAGCCAGGGGTTAAATTTGAATAATGAATATATAATCAAATTAAGAATTGTTTACATGAATTCTACACTTTCTACACTTTAGGCAGAGAATAAAGCAAAATACAATCTAAAACAAAGTAAACTAAAAACCAAATTATCAAGCATTAAAATTGAACGAAGCTAAATTAACACAGATTGGAAAAACTCATAATGAGAGCCAAAATTGGCACTCCTGTAGCATTTGAGGTTAAGAAAAATGGTTGTAATTTAAAACTTAGTTACTATTTAAAACTACACTAAAATAATTTAATTACAGTGTAATTTAAAACTAATTTTAATGCAAATAATTTATAAATTTAAATTTATATGATTTCTTTTAAGGAATATAATCTATAAACGATTTTATATAAAACATTTCACAATCATAATTGCCCACAAGCGAATATCTGGAAAAATTCAAAATAAGCACAGATTTGACCATTAAAATGCAATTCGACACCAAACCTAGATTGACTCTCTTTTCTTTTTTTCTGCAATTACCCGGCATAAAATATAACCTGGTGATTACATTATACAGGGCCGATGGGTTTTGCAACTTCTCCACTTTAACACATCTTGACATGACTGAGTGCGACCATCTAGAGAAGCTTCCGGAGCGATTTGGAGAAGTAACAAGTTTAAGAAAGCTAATTATGACCGGTTGTCAGAGTCTACAGAAGCTGCCAGAAAGTTTCTGCCAACTCAAGTACTTGGAGCACTTGGATTTATCAGCGTTCTCAACTCTTGAAGAACTATGTATATACTTCAAAGGTCTCTCACTACTGCGAGTTCTATCACTAAAAGACTGTGACAAGCTAAAGACGCTCCCTGAGGATTTCCAATGCCTCACCTCATTAGAAGTTATGGATGTAAGAAATTGCTCTAAGTTGGAAGGGAAATGGATAGACAGCATGCTAAAGATGAAGATGCTACAAATTTTACGCATAGCAGGAAGCAAGTTGTTGGAGGAAAGATGGGAGAAAATTCAAGCACAACAATGCAATCAATCATGGTCTTGTGCTGTGTATACAAAGCAGGTGATCCACATTTTCAAACATGTTTTCTATTCCCACATTATAATTAACTCTTTTTATGTTTAGATCCTAAAACATATCACAGGGGAAAAAATTGCAAAGCATACATTATTTTTCCTTTCCACTCACTTTAGCTTTCTCTTCAGGGTTTATCAAATGAGGAGAATCTTCTAAAGCAGTTCCAATCAGAATTTGATAGCATGCTCACTAATGGAGAAGGAAAGCCACTGAATATATCTGGTCATCCTCTCAACACGCTGCTACTTGTTATGTTTGATGGCCATCAGGAATTCTATCTTGATTATGATTTTCCTTTACCTTTACTTGAGGATAGTATAGATGATTTATTTAATTTCGAAATGGTTTATTTTCGCAACCATTGGGATTAGTGGCATAAGAAAGTGGCGGATAGAATAGTAGGGCATGCTCCTGCTAACAGAGATACTAAAGCATTGTTTCAAAGACTGCTCTCATTAGTTGATCATTTTGGAGACGAACTTTGATCAGAAACTTACCAGCAGTTTCCAAATGACCGTGGAGATTGTGAGTGGGGAAAGGGTGATAAATATCTTTCTCGTTGGAAAATTTTCTGGACTCTCGAATCTTATAAGTTGGAGGAGTCTCTGGTAGCGAAGTGTGGAAGATACCTTAAATTGAAGCAACTCGGGGAAAGAGGTGGAGGAAGTCCTATAGGTTTGTTAAGAGAGTTCTTCGCATGGCAAGAAGATGAAATTTCTTTTTCCTTTCTTAAGAACAAGGATGGTGAATCCATGAAGGTATAAGTTCAATCTATATTTTGTGGATAACTCTTCCTTCAAATATTTTACAATCAAAATTTCAAATTCCATCTATCGACTATTGATTATTTTGTTTTTGTTTTATGAAAATTATAGGTCGGAGACTCGGAGTCGACGAATTGAAAGGGAAAACAAATTTGTTAGATATGAGTCCTGCCAACATCTCTTTTGATATTTCTCTTCACGCTTTAGTGGAGATGTACAATGTGGAGAAAGAGAGAGTTAATTTTGAAATTATAACAATTCCAATAATGCATGACAATTCAAAATTGGATGTATCTGAGAAGTTTTCAAGAGAGATTCCTATTACATACCTCAGAAAATAATTGCAGGTACTTCCCTTCGTTCCGACCAAACTTTTTGACTTCCAAGATCCTACTCAGAACTCTTTGCTAGGTAAACCGTAAAACTACTCAGAACGCTTTGCTAGGTAAACCGTAAAACTAAGTGTAAACCAAAGGAGCAAGGTGGTGACTAGCGAGGGAAAGAGACATTATGATGCATGTGAGGTAAGTAATAGTGGAATCGAAACCCTTACCGATCAAAAGAGTGGACGACTGGTAAGGGACGGAAGAAAAAATTATAGCAAGAAGTGATGTTAGAAAGGCGTGAAGAAGGGGCCAGAGAGATGTGCATAGTCGAGCATTTCTGAGTGTTAGTGAAGAGTAAGTTCAATCTGTAGTCAAATAGGTGGATAAAATCTAATAAGAATCCCCTACTGGAGCACCTTCACCTGAACCTGAACTGGAAGCTCACGATGGGAATAAGACTTGAACGGGAGTCTGGAAGGCCAGAAAGACTAGTTTCTTTAGCGAAGTTGCTCGTGAGGGCAAGCCAGTCTGTTTATGGCGACTGGTAACTTGCATTGCCTATGCAAATTTTTCCTTACTCTGCAAGAAAATTCACATCAAATCTCATAATTTGTTGTTTCAACCAGCGAGCTGCTAGACTAAAACATAATTGAAATTTGGAGATACAGAACTTGGTAGATGGGAGGTCACCAGCCCAATTAATTAAATCAATCAATAATGCGTGAAGAAGTGCCATGGCATGTATGACTTAATTTGATATTTGTTGTTCCGGACGGATAACTTTTGCTTGAGATTAACTGGAGTCTACTGTCTGGGAGTTGTTGCCTATGCAAATTTGCCCTTACTCTACAAGAAAATTCACATCAAATCTCATAATTTGTTGTTTCAGCCAGCCAGACTAAAACATAATTGCAAACTTGCAATTTGGAGATACGGAACTTGGTAGATGGGAACCTGGAGGTTGGACCCTGGAGGTCACCGGCCCGCTGCGGCAGCTGCCCAATTAAATCACTCAATAATGCATGCCACGCCATCACTGCCATGGCATTTATAACATAATTTGATATTTATTGTTCCGGACTTTTCCTTGAGATTAACTGGAGTTTGGGACGGTGGGCACTGGGACCTCTAAATTTCTAATATTCTGCCAAGCTATATATATATTATTATATATATATATTATGAACTTGTCAGTTTTTAATATGCCCGTCAAAATGACGTTTTTGAAAATTATTTGCAAGTTAGAGATGATGTTTAAATTTTAAAATAAATCGTATTTTACGTGTAAAATCACCAAAAACTTGCATACGGGCGTCAAATTTAACCCCTGCACCCAATATCCAAATGCACGCGAAATTCAATGTACGGCCATAAAAACCACACGGGACAAACGGATTGTAATAACACATAAATGTCCATTACGAAATGGCACACGAGGGATATGACGAATGTATGAAGTCATTGAAGGTGCGGGACTTCGGATTTTACCCCTGTTCGAGTTATTGTAATTTAAAGAACAATGAAGGTTATCTTTTAAGTAAATATGACATTTTATATTTAAAAGTGTACATTTATATGATATATGTTTTATTAGAACATATTTATGAAATATTTAAGTTTTATGTCATTTCAGTGCAATTTTTCGCAAAATTTGGGAGGGTCATTTATTATTCAAAAGAAACATTCAAATTATATATTTATGGACTTTTGATATTACTATCTAAAATCAAGTTGAAATTTATATTGTTTTATTAGTTATTAATTTGGTCATCTCCCTTAGTGTATAAAATTTGAAAATTGTGGGTGATTTTAAAAACACTTTTCAACATATGTTTTTAGATACTAATTTCAGTAAATCATTGTTGATTTCCATTTTTTTGGATTCAATTTTAATTCCTTTTATTTATAAGCTTGTCTTCTTCAATACCCTTTGATCCACAACTCCTTTGGAGATTTAAAATCAAATAAAGGCTTTCTTGACAACATTGGGGTTCGAGTAATCAATGGGAAATGTTTCGTCCACCCTATTCCATGAAAAGGATCTTATTTAATCCACCACACCCAACCACGAAGCATATGTTAATAATGTTGTTTCATAATCATGCAAGGGATGTCCTTCACGTCACCCCATACATCTCCATTATTTTATGTCCCTCGTCATAAATCTCTTGCATGCAACTTCTCAGATTGAGGTCAAATTTTGTACACTGGATTGGATGGATGTTGTAAATAAGCAAGAGGTCTCATTGTGAAACTTGCTAGTTTATAGGTACATATAGCAATTGAAAACAACTCTATTGAGGTGTGGAAAATGTTAGCTTTTCTGTATGACAAAATTGATGATGTTTCTACCTATTCTATAGAGAAGAATGTTGATTTGCTTGATCAAGAAGTCATTACATTGCATATATTATTGCTCAATTGCAAACATAGCAAGTAGGATTGAAGAATTACTATGAGGTTTTGAAGGAGTATCATGACTTCTTATTGATGCAGTTGACCAAAATGCATGAGTCTATTCAAATCCTATATGACTGCAAATAGAACCATGAGGAGTTGGAGGTCAAACAACTATAGAATGTTGAGAAGAAGACTGATGGTGTTGTGTAGCTAAACTCATGTATTGATTATATTTGCTTGTATTCCATTTTATTACAAGATCATTGGTGTTGATGTTTTTGTTCCATCACATGGTTTATTGGCCATTAATCATGTTGTTTCTCCCAATTTTGAAAAGAACTCTATAGGCATTGGGTCACAACTGTTGAACAAGATGGGCTATACTAGAGGTGGACTTGGGAAGAATAGATAGGGAATTGATAATCCTATTTCCCTTGAGATACATACATCAAGAGAAGCTCTTGAATATAATGTTGTTACTCCTACCTTACTGCCTACATTCAATCATGTTAAATCCTCAAAGGTGTTATTTGTTGTAGGAGGAGTTCAAATTGGGTTGCTAGAAGAGATTCCCTTTGCTCAACATGTTTAGTAGACTAATGAGATGATTGACAATGTCATTTCAAATTATAGTGTTGTTGATATATTGATATGAGTGGAAAGTGGTATCCACCCATGAAGAAAGTATTTTATCATAACTATATCATTCCAACTCACTTACAAACGTTGTGTCCCAATCGTTGTGGAGCATATTAGGTGCGTTATTGCTTTAGAGTTTATAATGTGCCTTAGGCAATGGAAGGAATCACATATTTTCAATCGTTCAATGTAGATTTATCCCTATAATTAAAGAAAGTATGTAAATTCTTCACATGGATGGAGGCGTTTGGAGAAAAAATTTATTTGGAAATAAAAAAGAATAACGTAATATTTTATTGATTATTGGAATAATCAAATTTAGATTTTATTTTATAAAATAAATTAATGATATATTGATGTAGGAAAACTTTTATTTTACCCACCTTATGCATATTAAAATACATAAATCATTTTGCCCAAGGAATTAATATAACTTATTGGATCAAATCTTCATAAAATAAAGATTAAGGCCTATTTTATTAATTCTCGGTGGAATGATTTATCAACCTCTGCAGAAAAAATTCCATAAACTAACTACAGTTCATGCTCGTCATCAATCCTTTCAATTGGGACTTTGGTTAACCCTCATAACCTTCGCATATAACTTTAATGAACCCTTCGTTAAACCTTAATGTCCGCACATATACAACCTTACCCACTCTTTATCCGTTGGTTATATTGGACTTAACCACAAATCTATCTATAGGCATTATTTCTATCATGATTCTCATACAATAGAAATATTCACAACAACATGTGTAACCATACATTTCCCACTTATTCCTATTCTATGCACATTTCTCGATGCATGCCTTATCACAATCGCAATCACAATTCTCCGCGGTCACACTAACACATGACTTCCTCCATTGCATCCGATATGTGGTAACATATCGGATTCCAAACTATAATAAACCCGAGTCCATTGCCTTCTCGGGTCCGCTTGATATCGCATATCGCAAATCCTCTCGCCCGATCAATACTACTCATCGCAATGTCGCATATCGCAAGACTTGTGGCCCAAGGTTAAGTCCTCCCTTTGGAATATTGCGATGCGAGATTTACCAGCAGTCCTCCACCGTTGATCTGAGAGCTCGATCCAACAGTTAACAATAAGATCACATTTCGTAATCGCAAATCGCTTGCAGCTAGGGTTTACCCACTGCTATAATATGTTGCAATGTGACACAACTTCCTCCCTTCGCTACGACTTAATCCTGGCCATTGATCTTCTAGCTCCGACGGCTCCTATACACTAACACTTCATTTCTTCGTTCATCTCTTTATTTGGGTTATACGTCATTCTTCAATGGTTCACTGTGGTTTCAACTGTTTCAATGGTTCCCATCCTTCCACTGTTCTGCTGCGTGACTCCTCCTGAGCTTAACTCTATATGTTTCTTTGATCAAGATCGCTCCAAACCATTACTTGGGTTCTTCGAATGGATTCAACGATCCATTACATTCCTCTGTATTATTCTTCTCCTTTGTGTATTCGTGTGGACTCTGTCTGCACACATATGTTATACAGAATACTCTGATTAATTCACAATTCATCATTTGATACTCAAACCACACACTTATACAATTTCGGAATTAATCTTTGTATATATAAACAAACATTTACACAGTCTCACTATCTTTGGCCTGATCTTTTAATGTCAGTGGCCTTTGTTTACAATCTGCCCGTAGGCTTACAGTCACCCTGTAGTTAGCTTAATTGTCCAACTATCTCACCATCTAATCTCTGTTTATGCCTTTTAGGCTTACATTTATACAAAAGGATTCTAAAACCAATTCCTGGTTTAGATCCATAAACATCTCAATGAAATCTTAAAATCTCTTCCTTATCCCTAAGGATTCTCTCAAATCCACAAAATCATGAACTAACTCCTAATCTGAGTTTTACAATTAATTCTCAAATCCTTCAGTCTCTCAACTATCTTAAATCTCTCATATTCTCCTACATTTGAGAATATTTACAAATATGTCTCACTATATTCAATTAAATCATATTCTACCTTCTCTCATTAAAATCACTCAAAACTCTTAATAATTACATTAATTCAATACTTAGGAAACCAACTTCCTTGAAACACAAGACCCCCTATGTCTACTAAAATACAATGATAATATTGAGCAGAATGCTCCTGCATCATATATTTTAATAATAATTAAAGTCTATCAGGTATAGAGTAGTTGGGGACAACATATTTTGTAAGACATTTTGTGGTGTAAAGGTCATTGGTTCCAAATTTTATGGACAAAAATCTTGTTATGCTAAACACTAGCACAGTCTAGATTAGATGTGATCTCCGATGATTTTCACTGTTTATAGATGCCGCTTGGTCACAACTACTCAAGCCACAAGTTAGATGTATAGTTATCTCAATCATCTTAGAACTCACATTAAGTAACACACAAAATAATATTTTAATTAAAAAAAAAAAATTATAGTTTTTGAAACCTTAATTTTATATTCGTTTATATAATAATGAATAAATTAATAATAATAAGTAATATTTAAAAGAATAAATTAATCCATTTTACATTTATATTATATTATATTTATTTATTTGTAAACTATAGTTGAATGATCCCCACTTGGTTTAAACTAGTGGGGATTTATTTTGTGTTGGACTTGTAGTGATTTGTCATGAGTGATTTGTCTACTGGGAGATGTTATTGGGATCATTTTAATGTGTGATCTATTATTTTTTTCTTCTTGCTAGTTAAATGGTTGTTATGTGACATTTCTATGTTACATGAGTGCTTACCATCACCTTTAGTTTACTAGCTGAGGGTGACCAAGTTAACTGGCCACCTCCAGCTTATTAAAACATCTCCTCTCGACATTTACACATTTATGTTATTCACAAATAGAGAGGGGGTGAGAGTTTTCCATACATGTGCCTAACTCACCAGAAAACCAGTAACCTTCTTCTACAACATAGGGAGAGTTATGTAGTGTAGATGTCCCATCCCCCTATGCCAAATTCGCTCTAACTATCACTCTCATGTATTAGAACCTTCACTGATTGTCCTTTCAACAGATAAAGATCCATCTCCTTTCTCCCAATCACTCGCTTAATTATATTTTACAAATACGTAAATATTTTTTATTAAATAAATATCATTTAAAATTTTAAAATAATAATAATAAAATATATTTATATATATCATGGAGGATACTATTAGATGAAGTAGTCTATTAACATTATTAACATTTTTAAATGTATCCCCTTCCCACAAGAAAGGAAGGAAAAACTTCCATATTACTGAGAGATACTTAACAAAATTGAATATTAACATTATTAACATTTTTAAATGTATCCCCGTTCCCACAAGAAAGGAAGGAAAAACTTTTAGAAAGGGTGGTAGTACTTTTAGAATTTTAAGGTTGTAAAGCTTTTCTGGTAGTAATTTTAATCATGATTAAGATAGATTCTAAAATATATTTCTAAATTTTTGAAAAGTTAAAAAATATTATTAGTTTTATAGATTTGTTAAATTTATCTTTAAGTTTATTATTATTTGGTTTGATTTCCATTAAATTAAATTTCGTTGTTATTAAATATTATATTAATTAATAAGTTTACTAATTTATATAATTTAATTTTAAATTGATTTATAAAATTTATAATATTAAGAAAAAATTTATAATATGTTAATAATGATAAATTAGAATTAAAGTTATTATACTTATTAATTTGTAATAGTAACACTGATCTCTTTTGTTGTTTTGTGGATTTAGAAAAATTTTCGATAATGTTTCTCAAGATAAGTTTTGGGAGAGACTTGAAGAGATCATGGTTCCTCCTGAACTGAGGATTGTTGTGATCTTGCTTATGAGACTGCCATTGCCAAGCTTAAGGCCAACGAAAAGTGCTCTAAAGATATTAAATGCAATATCGGGATTAAGAAAGGGTGTCCCCTATCCCCTACCTTTTTTCGCATTTACATCAATAAGCTTAAGGAATGTCTGGAAACTGCAAGTTGCAAGGGCACCGAGCTTGGTGGTATAATCATTACTCTTCTCCTTTATGTTGATGATATCATTCTTCTTGCAAAAGCCATGATGACCTAGACAAACAACTTAAGACTTTTAATGTCTAGTGCTCCAAGATGGGTATGACAGTTAGTACCGACAAGACTAAAGTCATGATCATTAAATCAAAAAGACCACCCATGGTAGCTTCGTCTATGATAACCATTGTTTAAAGCAGGTTCGTTCTTACAAATATTTGGGTATTGACTTTCCTCATCAGCTCAACTAGAATTCTAGCATCTAGAAGAGGACTATTGGAGGCTGGAAAGTTTATTATGAGCTTGAAAACAATTGTAAGTCGGTCGATCTTTGCATTTGCAGTAAAAAAAGGTTCCTCTTTGAGACTCTCGTCACCCCTGTTGTCTTATACAAATGTGAAGTTTGGGTTGCAGTATATACAGAGAGTCACGAATAAAGATTCAGATGATTCAAAAGTAATTCATAACCTACAACGTAAAGATCAAGGGAAATACTCCCTATCTTATCCTCTTGATCGAAGCTAGCCTACCCCCCATTGAAAGTACGACTATGTTTAGATATCTGAAGTATAAGAAGAAGCTTTACAACATGGAATCAAAAAGGCTCCCAAAAATAGCTTCTAACTTTAGTCATAGCCCCCACCTTCGCCTCAAGGAAGGGTGGTATAGGGAGGCCCAATCTTGGCTCAACCATTGGGGGATTAAGGAGGAGATCATTATTGGAAACAAAGATAGTGTGAAAGATACTATTACCTCAAATTTTAAGGACAAGCTATGGGATGATAGGGAGTTGGAGGGTAAAAGGAAGCTAAGATACTATATGGAAGTTATCAACCCCACCCTTGATAACCATAATTATCTCTTAGTGTTGACCAACACTAAGAAAAAAATGAACATCACTAAGCTTAGAACTAATTCTCATGAGCTTCGAAGTGAAATTAGACGGTGGTCTACTCCCAAGACTCACTGGGATGATAGAATTTTGTTGAATTTAGACTTCTCTGATCCATATCAAGTTTTTTGAGAAGCTTTTTTGGTGGAAATCACATTATAATACATTTTTCGATGCGTTTTGAACCAACAAGTGTGGTTTATCATTAGGACAAGTTGAAGAACCATATGATAGAATTTGTCAGATTTGTGATACTAAGAAGGTGGAAGATGAAAAACACATCCTTTTAGATTGCCTGACTCTTACATCCGCTCTCAATTCACTAACATCTGCCACACTTCCAATCTTCTTGACTTATTAAGCCATCCCAACTATAGTGATCTTGGAGCGCTACTTTCTCTTCTTTTAATTATAAAAACAAGATTTTGAAGAATCACAATTAGATATTTTTTTTTTTTCTTGAATTCCAATA
>APFE031085139.1:0-47021 GCA_000404065.3 Pinus taeda | reverse complement strand
GAGAATTTCTTCAGCACTCAACTGACTACTTCCACTACTTCCAGTTAACAACTTCTGTTCGTAGGGACGAGGAGATGCTCTTGAAAAAGTAGCAGAAATGGACTGATACCCAACTGGAACAGACGGACCGCCGTATAAATAGGCGTCTGGAGATGACGGACTCGACATATATGGAGGAGGAGTAACAACTCTAGGTGGAAAAGGAAAACGAGGTGGAGAAAAACTGACTGAGTTTTCCAAAAAATTGGTCAACGAAAGATACCAAGTGGTAGCTCGAGGAGGACTGTAAAATATACATTCACGCTCTCTGAGATCGAGAGCAGGCAGATCGTCTTCAAGATGAGAAGCGCGATCCTCTTCTGGGGCAATTTCTTCAATAGAAATCAAGCCAGAGGGGAGATCGTCAGTGATGACTCTTTCTACCTTAGGTGAACCAGGAACACTTGAAGATGGAGTAACAGGTTCGAATATTTAAGGTTCTTCACCTATATCACCAGCAGATGCAACGCTACCAGTAAGTTCAGAAACCCCAACAACTTCAGGATCGTATCCTGTTTCTAAAATTTGGTAATCTGAATGAACTACCAATGAAGATTCTCCTTCTTCAGGTGAAAGTAATCTAGTGCCACCAGGAGAGACATGAAGTTTTAATCCTTCGTAATAAGGCCGGACCTCTTCAGGAGGCTCACCTCGTAATCTACGGGCTTGCCTCAATAAATCGGCCACGGAAACAACTTCAGGAGACTCGCCCCGAAGCCTACGGGAGCGTCTCGGTGGTTCAGCCACAGCTAAAGATTTTTAACTACTACACACAAAATCAAAGTAAAATCTCAAGAAAAAACACCTAAAGTCACTAAAGAACCAATCAATTTTGAAACACACGCCTAAAGAATCTAGGGCGTCAAACCAAACACAAATAGTAGCTTCCGGACCAAAAACACTAGTTGGTGATGAAATCCAACCTCGTAGGATTCAGTACAGAAAGAGCGGGTGGAACAGTTACCCCGGCAACCTGCTTAATGAATAGACTGGACCAAGTTCCTCCACTTTAACCGTCTCGAGTGAAGTGAACCCCCCAGAAAATCCAAGTGAGTCTAGCCGACGTCTGCTCCAGGTACAGTGGGATCTTCCCACCACCGTCACTTGGGTAGAATCCTAAGATTATGGCCACTAAGGTTACCAACAGCAACAAATATACCTGGGGGAACAGTCTACACTCCGACAGCACGCAAGGGCAGAGTTACAAGCTCAATCCCCTTACCGGCTCCTTGACAATGGTCAATCCAAGGTTTACCGATAAGTGATCCCCTGGCTCCTCAACAATAATCTGAGGTTTACCGTTTGTAATACGTGCATGTCTAGCGTCGTTCCCAACGAGGGAGGATTGATCCCCTCACTGGTTCGGACACGAGCTCGTGCTTCTCCTTTAAGAGGAGCTTTCCCAGAATATAAATTAACAGCTGGATTTATTCTATCACAAGATAAGCTACTTGTTTGGTTTAATAGTCTTGGAGAGTTAATTACTCACCTACTCCAAGACACTAGCCTAATCTATGTTGGTGCTTCAGAGCCCTAGAAAATAGAAATTTCTAAGTTAATTTTACTTTAAGCGTTGATTTTAATGGTTGTTCTTTAGGAAAAAGGTAATGGAGATGAAACTTGATGGTGTATAGAATCGACTCCAATTCTCTAAAAGATGCACCTAAGATGATTTGATAATTTTTTCTTTTCAATGAATGTTCTAATTAAGAGAGTTGAGAGAATGCAATCTTTTCAACAAAAACAACTTTCTCAAAAGACAATCAAAGAAACAATTCTCCTTATCTTTCAAAGCACACAAAACATGACCGCTCTTTACTTCACGAAAAAATTCCTTTCTCTTTCAAAGACTTCAAATGCTACTCTAAAGCAAACGTCGCAAAGGAGATCGTTGACATTTTCCTATTTAATAAAAGCATGTAAAACTAATGTAATCAAAGCAATTTCAAGATCTATGAAAATCTATAAAAAATCACTCAAAAGCAAATCAAAGGAAATATACTTAACCTTTCATTTAACAAATTAATCTAAGAAGCAAAAGCTTACTAGGATGATTCCGGGATGTTTTACTTGGCAATGATTCATCCAAGGACTAGTTTATGCAGAATCACAAACTAATCAAAACAAAAACTCAATCTCTTTTTGTTCTTTTTGAAAATGAAATTCACAACTTTAAATGAACAAGTTATATTGAAATTTTGCAAAGAAGCAACACAAAGGTAGGTCGCTCACGAGGGTAGATTTTGTGACTGGTCTAACTCCTAAGAAGACTGACAAAACCGGAGATATCTAAGGCTTTGCAACTTCTAAACCCAAAGTCACTACAGGACCAATATAAAAACCAAAACCCTAAGGCTAAAATCTCAAGGAATCTCACTAAAACTTTCGACACTAATGAAACAAGTACAGGTGAAGATTTTTGACAGTTAACCATTGGATCTGGGCAGTGAAGACTAAGAAAAACAAAATTTAAAAGGAAAAAGTGATAAAAAGGGAAATTTTCTTAATTTTAACAGGGTACGCAGGCAGCTTGTTTAACCAGGTGCGTGCACGCTCTGTGTACACAGATACAGTGCGTACAAGTACGCACTGTGTCTAACTCAGAGGGTGCGTACTACTGTAAAACAAAGAAAACCTAAGTTCTAATTCGACCCTAAGCTAAGCCACCCAAAAACACATTCAAGCAACCAAAAAGCAAAAGAAACAAGACTCTTTTCAGATCAAAGTAATGATCAAAGGAAAAATCAATCACATCAATGGATTCCCCAGTGGAGTCGCCAATTTGTCATGCGGAAAGAGTTATTTTTGCGGACAAACCTAACCTCCCTAGGAGTCCAAGACTCTCTAGTGACAAACAAACCAAACAAGAGCAATCCTTCTCTAAACACACATTATTCTATGAGAGATCAAGTGTTTTCCGATCTTACCTTAGGTCCAACGCTTGTTGTAGCAGTCCAGCCTTGCTGATCCAGATGAGTTCCTCCTTCACTTTAAGACCTGCATACACTAACAAAGCAAACGATTACATAACACCTGAATATTCATCATAAAACAAAGCATATTCATCACATGGACCAAGGAGTACATGAAATAATTCATTAACAACAAATCATTGAGAAGAATGGACTTATTTGTATTAAGGAAACAAAAAAAGAACCATTACAACCCGAGCCTTGGTGTTGTGCAAGCTCCTCCCAGGGTCCAACAAGAGATTTCCTCTACTTTGACAAGCTCACCCACTCCCAATATGGCAACAAGAGAGGATAGTGATCTCTCCTCACAAGTCAACAATGGAAGTCCTAATTCCAGCAGCATTTACCCTTTGGAATGTTCAGCTTTCAACCTCCCCTCCTCTGGCCCAATGCCTGTAGTTATAGTATTCTAGAGGAAGTTATTCAGTTCCAACATCAATGGGATACTCCCTCTTTTGGATGGGGTAGCTCCTCTCTTGATGGGATAAGTTCCTCTATCATAGGGATGCATGAACCATCTAGAGGCGCTCAATACACGTCAAACACTCTTCTAGAAGGCTCTAGAAGTGACCACAAGTAACCTTTTAAAGATGAAACTCGCGCCTTTTGACCTTTCCAGGGGTACGCACCCATCCTTTGGCTTACAGAGCGTACAAGTACGCAGGTACAGTGTGTTTGGGATGCGTACACGCAGGCAAGGTAGAGAGAACCTGCGTACCCAGAGATAAACATGTTTTTAAGTGACTTTTTCTCTTTTTGAAGTTTGACATGAAGAGCAGAGGTATGAGGCTTGACAAGGAGGATAATATGACTATTGATGGAGCCATATTAACTACAGATAGTCATGGTGACAAATTTCAGTGTAACATGTACCTATCACTAAAAAACAGGGAACTATCCGTGTCTATGTTGATTATCGTGATATCAATCGGGCCTGTCCAAAAGATAATTTCCCCACACCTTTCATTGATCACATTATTGACGAGTGTGCGGGAAGCGAAATGTACTCTTTCATGGACGACTTTTCTGGTTATAACCAGATCAATATTGCTCCTGCTGATCAACACAAAACTGCTTTTATCTATCCGTGGGGTACCTTTGCTTATAAGAATCTCCCTTTCAGTCTCAAAAATACTGGGGCTACATTCCAACGTGCAATGTCTTATGCTTTTCATGACATCTGACACATTGTACAGCCTTATCTGGATGATCTTCCAGCTCATTCGGCTAAGCGTACAGACCACCCTGCTCATCTTCATGAAATGTTTCTTCACTGTCGACACTACAATATCAGGCTTAATCCTCATAAGTGTGTCTTCTGCATAGAAACGGGTCGACTTCTCAGATTTGTCATCTCCCAAGAGGGCATCCATCTGGATCCCCTCAAAGTCGAAGCTATTGTGAATCTCCCTCCCCCTGCTTCCTTACACTAACTACAAAGTCTGCAAGGAAAAGCGAACTTTTTACGTCGTTTTATCCCAAACTACACCGAAGTGGCTAAAGGCTTTACGCGTATACTTAAAAAGGATGTCCCTTTTCACTGGGATGCGGTGGCTCAAGAATCTTTTGAGTGTCTCAAAGATCTCCTTGTCTCTGCTCCATTGCTTCGGCCTCCAAATTATCATCGTGACTACATCCTATATTTAGCCGCTGCCGACACCACTATTGGTATGGTTCTTGTCCAAACTGACAATGATGACATCGAACATGTCATTTATTATCTCAGTAAAAACATCCTTGACACGGAAACTCGATATGTACATGTCGAGAAGTTGGTGTTAGCCGCTGTTTGCACGATCCAACGTTTCCATCACTATATTCTGTTGCGCACTACTATAGTGATCTCTGATTGCAACCCCATGACGTATATCTTGTCACACCAGTTGCTGGGGGGCAAATAATCTAAGTGGATTGTCATCCTCCAAGAGTTTGACTTGGAGTTCACTTCCGCCAAGTCTAAGAAATCGTTGGTTTTCGCTGAGTTAATTTTCTCTCTTCCATCTTCTTCTTCATCATCTCATATGGAAGATCACATCCTGGATGAGACCTTGTTTCTCATCAGCACCCTCGACCCCTGGTATGGTGACATTATCACGTATTTGCAAACGTCCTCCTTCCGCCTAGGCACTTCTAAAGACGCTCGACGAAGGATTCGTCATCAAAGCCAACCATATCGGATCATTGGGGATACTTTGTATTGCCTCGGCACCGACTCTGTTCTTCGTCGTTGTCTTACTCACGAGGAAGCTGAGAGAGTCCTCAATGACTGCGACTCAGGTGCTTGTGGCGGCCATATGTCTGGCTATGCTACTGCTCAAAAAATTCTCTGTGCTAGCTACTTTTGGCCTTCCATCTTCAAAGATTGCATTCTTGCAGTTCGTTCCTGTCACGAGTGCCAAATTTTCCAACGGAAGATGCAGGCACCCGCTGCTCCTTTGCACCCTGTTGTTACCGTCGGCCCTTTTGCCAAATGGGTCATTGATTATGTTTCCTGTAACCCTCGCTCGGCCGGGGGGCATGGGTACATTATCGTCACCATTGATTATTTTACTAAATGGGCTGAGGCGATGCCTACACTCAATGAGGACGGTCACACAATGGCGCAATTTTTGTTTAATCATGTTATTTCGCGATTCGGCGTCCCTCAAGCCATCGTCACTGATCACGGAAAGCATTTCTGGAATCATATGATGACAGAACTGACAACCCAACTGGGCTTAAAGCACGATAGTTCTACCTCGTACTATCCTCAATCCAATGGCCAAGTTGAAGCGATCAACAAGATCTTGGTTACTATGCTTCAGTGCACCATTGGCATGCACAAGTCCAACTGGAATTTGATGTTGTTCCCTGCTTTGTGGGATTACCAAACTTCCGTGAAGGATGCCACTGGTTTTACTCCATTTCAACTAGTCTACGGACTAGAGGCTACCCTTCCGATAGAATGTGAGATCCCTTCATTAAAATTAGCCGTCGAGCTGCTTCCTAACACTACCCCATTAGAAGAACGCCTCCTTTATTTTGAACTTCTAGATGAAACTCGTCGCCTAGCTAATCTGGCAATCGAAACGCAAAAGAGACGGGTCAAATCTCACTTTGACCAGACTGTTCGTCCACGTTCCTTCAATGAGGGAGACTTAGTTCTCCTATATGATCAGGAAAACGAAAAGTTAGGACTAGGAAAGCTCGAATCCATGTGGTTAGGCCCTTATATTATCAAGAAAATTTTAGACAAAGGAGCCTATGAGTTAATAGATTATGAAGGAAATCCTCTTGCGCAGCCTCGTAATGGGCTGCATTTGAAAAAGTACTATGCGTGATGCTAGTACGCTTCTTTTTGTATATACATGTATTTCAGCAAGTGTATTGTCTATGTGTGTTAGAATTTTTATAGACTCGATCGTCGCTTGTCGCTTATTGTGTTTTCCGCTTCTTGTCCAGATGTCTAATACACCTTATATTGGTTTCGCTAATGATGCTTGTCGCAGTACTCGTAATGATCCTCATGGTGAATTGATAGATCTTCAAGGTGTCTGTTTGGGTCGTACCACGAATAATGTCGCCGAATATTATGCCGTAATCGAACTCCTTACTGAAGCAATCAATCTTGGTATTCGGGCATTAGTGGTAAACCTGGATTCTCAGCTTGTCGTCCACCAGCTCAATAGGCGTTATTCCGTCAGAGACCATCATATTTTAAGGTTGTATTTACGTGGAAGATTGTTAGAAAGGAATTTTGAGTTTATTACATATCAACATATTCCACGACAATTGAACGTAGTATCTGATGCATTGGCTAATCGTGTATTAGATAGACATTTGAGAAATTTGTAAATAACACATCATACCAGCAAGCACACGAAGACACAATGAGAAACCATAATCATATGTGTGAGTTCAGACGAGCTTCTTTTTAACTTTTTCAAGCTCGGTAAAACATAAGAAAATGTTACTTATGGTCCGCTCTCAGCTCTTTTCCTGACCTCTTAAAGCGGAAAAGATCACCGAGTTGTCCCTCTTGGCTCGTTAAACGGTTACTATGGGGCAGTCGTTTTAAGTTCTTTTATCAACCGTTAAAATATAAAAAGATTACTGGTTTTAGTCATTTCAAACTTGTTAATGGTTATGAAACAACGTGCTTTTGATCCCTTTTCTACTTTTTCAGGTCGAAATCACTACTCATGAAAAGTACTCCTCGGTCGTAATGATCGGGCGGTTCTTTTGGGCATCATTTTACACTGTTTTGGGCCCGAGAGACACAACTCTACGAAAAAGGACCTCTGGAGTTTTCTTTTCCGTGTCTTTTTCAAACTCTCTAAACATGAAAAAGGCTCCGAGTTTTACCTGTGTCGGACTCGTTAAACCCTGACGACATTGGACTCGTCATTATGATGAGACTTGAGCTTCTCCTCCCTAGGGCTCGTTAAAACTTTTACTAGGTTGGATTTGACCGAAGGTCGAACTTATACCACAAGAATATGCTATCCACATTAAACTTGTTAAAAATAATTGGGGTACTCACCAGAAATGGCGGGGGAAAACGAAAATTTTGGAACCGTAATTCTAGTTGTGTCGGCAGTATGTCGCTCTTGAACATGGCACTTCTCTGCTTTCGTGTCAGGGTGGGGATATCTCACTTTGTTTTTTCACTTGCCTCCGTGGGTTTGGGTGATCCTGTTTGACCTCTCATTTGCTCATTGCCACGTCATCATGACCTCTGATCTATTGACGTCAAATACTACCAACTCCACTGTCGTGCTGCCGATATGTTCAAAGAGAAGTTGACCTCTGAAAGAAACCACCTCTGTCTGATAGTTCATAAATCTTACTTCACAACATTGTCTCTTCCCGTCTCGTGTCGATGATGTGGGAAACATTTTGGCCCACCTTTGACGAAGATCACTTCCTGTCGACTTCAACTCATTATTCAGGAAAGTGACCTAGAGACTCCCTTCTGGTACCTTGGAGCCTGCATGCCTCAATGGTAGGTTCTTCCTGTTCGATGCGAGGTTTTCATCATTGGCCTCCGATCAGATGACTCCACGGGTGTTCGACATCGGCTCATTCGTTCACAAGCTGTAGACTGTACCTAAAGTACCTTGAGGACCATTGTCATTATTGGTGGTACCTCTCGTGTCTGTTAACAACTTTCATCATTGGCTGGTAATCAGACGATGTTCATGCATGTTCGACTTCAGCTCACATTTTCGCATGCTTGAATTTGTACTTGTGTTCGGGTCGAGGTGGAGCACAAGACCCTGGATTGTGTCTGTTGTAATCCAGGTGTGATTTTGATACATGACTCTTTCATTGGATGGCTGCGACCATACCTGAGTCTATTCATCGATCCTAACCAGATGGCTGCGCCCATACTATGGATCTTGATCATCATGTACTCTTTATGGATGGCTGCGTCCATGCCACATATATCATGTATTTGAACTATCATACTGTGTCTCTCAATGCAGATTCTCGGCAGCAGCTATATATAGTCTTGTAAAGCACTTCACCTCTCTCTCTCACTCAAGGCTCATGCTTTAGGGGGCATCTGTTACGCAGTAATTTGTGACCGTTGGTCACCGTCCTTGTTGCCCTTGCTTTCACACACTGGAGGACACATTTATGGACCTGTGACCAGTGAAACAACTTAAAAATACTTGCATTGGATTCTCCTAAATATGAACTTCAAAATCCCTGAAGGCACCCTTTGAAGAGTAGCCCTAAAAAGTGCCCTTTTTCCATTAGCGCGGGTCCACAGTATCTTACCCGCGCCAATGGCTCAGTTCCTCCAAAGAGAGCGCGCCCATGGACGCTCTGTCACAGAAAAAAGCCCGCGCCACCCAAATTTGGTCATGATTTTTGGCCAGCGCGCACTGAAATGTTTTTTCTCCATTGCTCATGCAGTTCTCTGGGGAAAAATCCCATGGAAGTGGTCGAGTGTCGTCTTTTTTATCCATGAAAACCCAGTTCAATGGCTATTCTGGGACAATGCCAAATCTTCAGTAGGTGTCCGGATACAATGCATACTTCCTCCTCCTCCATCTATAAATGACTGTCACCCTGCATTGAACCAACAAGTTTTGCAAGAGCTAAGGTGAGTGCTGAGATTATGCTGGATTGATAGTGAGAATTGAGAGCTATAGAAGAGTTATGCTGCCAAAATATTGAGAGAGAAGAGGTCACTTTGCAAGGCGTGTTTAGCTGTTGACCCAGTTAGAGGAGGTTCAACATCAGGCCTCTTTGGTTGTAATCTTTCTCTTCTTTTATTGAATAATGAACAACTATCATTATGGTTCCACTCATGTGTCTTCTGATGATATTTGAGTTATATCTTGTCTGACCGATATATAATTGCATGTATTGGATTTTACGCTTGTGTTTGTATTGTTCTTTGCTTGTGCAGGTGTCCGTTTACGTGGAGTGTAAGGATTGTGACCAGCCAAAGCTAAAGGATGGGAGCGGCGTTTCTTCTACAACAAATAGCGTTGGATTCTAGGTAGATCATTCTGATCGATCTTTTGATTTATGCAATTAGGAACCTGCGTGTAGCGTGTGTGATTGTTGCTAGACCCGAGTTGGGCTAGTGGGATCGCCTCTGTCCGCAGAGGGGATTTACCGGTTCAACATGAGGTCTCACCCAAAGTAGTATGGGAGGGTGCTAGAACCAGGTTTCCACACCCTGGGGATGTCTTATGGGCTTCTGGAGGTTCGCGGTCTGACCCGTCGCTACGTGCACTTGTTTGATCCAAAATGGATCTAACATAGACTTATAAGTCTATGAATTCTCCTTACAGAGGAAAAATGAAAGTCAAAGGATGCTCTTGGGAATAGTCTTATTGTGTAGATCTTTTCAATCTGAATCTACTGCAATTTGAATGGGAAAAAATGGACTCTGTATGGAGTTATCGCAAAAAGAAGTTTGCCCATTATCCTTTGAAAAGGAGGCAATTTCTTATAAAAATGGATGTAAGGGTTCCTTAGAGGAAATCACATCGAAGGAAAAGTAAAGGAGCGGACTAACGTAGGTCGAAGGATGTAGCGATATGCGATTGCGATTATCACATCGCAATATTGCATCGCAATGTTCCATTGCACAAGGAACAGACCCCCGACCATTTATATATGTGATTCTGATCGATGACCAACGTTGGCGATTGGCGAAAAGAGGAGATAGTGCTAAGAGCCATGTGACATGCCGATATGCGATGTGCCGATAGCACGATTAGTGATCGGCAATCGGAAAAAAGACCTTATGCCATGCGATATGTCGATATGCAATGCGCCGATAATGCATTTGGCGATCGAGGATTAGCGATTGGGATCATGACAATACAAAGGGCCAATGCACATGCGATGGAGCCAATAGCAATATGTCGATGTGATCAGTGATCGATGATTGGTAAATTGAATCGTGATAATGAAAAGGAATAGCACACCATTGCGACATGTAACTTGCGATAGAGCACGGACCTGATGGGATTATAAATGCGACTGTGTATCATTTGAAATCTGGTTTATGTGGATTTATGTGTATTCCCATGTATTTGGGTTTTTGGCCATACGCAATGCGATTGGTGATGTGCAATAAGAGCATGGACCCGAAAAGTTTATACATGTGGGTTGATATTCATTTGAAGTCCGTCTTAAGGATTTCGGTTGGGTTTTTTTGTGTTTTTTCACATATCTCTATGTATTGGAATTTTGTTCCATTTTCGGGAATTTCCCAAAGAGAGGCTGACTGTGTCTTTTCCATTGTAAAATTGCTCCTATTCTCCTTGCCACGTTGTAAGCAGGAGTTTGTAACAAGAATGTGTTATAGAACATGCAGAGCCAGAGGGCCGAGTGCATAGACACAGAGCCACAGAGCTAGATGGCCAGACGTAGAGCCACAGAGCCAGAGGGCTAGACGCAGAGCTACAAAGGAATTATGGCACAAAGAGGAACGCATTCTTTGGGAAAACGATCAGTCTTCCATGTTTTTGGAAGGTCACTAATGTGTTAGAACAACACAAATAACATAGAGAGCGAGATAGCTAGGAGGCGCAGGCAGAGTAATGCGTAGAGGCAACCTAAAGAAGCCCAAAGATGTTTGAATGCTGAGGAATCCATTGGAAAGCTTAGTATATGCCAAGAGGGCAGTCTGCAGAGTAGAGGTTGCTCGGTGTAGAATAGGAGAGTCACTTGGAGGTCGAGTGAACCTAGAAGCTCGTGAGAGCCAGAGCTGAGAGCCAGAGGTTGGAGGTAGTTGTAAAGAATAAAGCCATCATTCATTCTCAAGATTCCAATAGTCAAGGTTCCTGTAGGCGACCGCTTAATCCATTGAGATGGAGTTCAGAAAATATTGAAGACTTCTAAGAGCCATGGAGCGGTAACGAAGTTTCAGAATAGAAAAGAGATCAAATGATCAAGCTATTGTTGATGTCCAAAGTGTGTTAAAGATAGAAGAAGGAATTCTAGAGACAGTTAAAAGAATTCTGAGGGATTTGGTGCAAGCTAGAGCTCAAGATAGCTCAGAGCACTAATTAAGGGAGTCTAGTCTAGAGAAGCCTAGATCTGTCTTCAGAGTATGGACAGCCAGGGACAAAGATGGTATTCTAAACCCATCGATTCAGTTGTAAACCAATGGAGTTGAGTGTGGAACTTGTAGAAGAAAGATTACCATAATCCCATAGAGCCTAGTTGAGTTGATTAGAACTCATGGAGACGTAGCCCAAGAGGTTTGGGTGAACTCCTAATTATATTGTTGTCTTATGTGGTTTTCTTATTTGCTTCTTGATTTACTGTTGCATGTATTTAAATATCAGTTTAAGCAAATGAACATAAGCACTTAATAGTTGAAGGAAAACAAAATCATACACCTCTTTCAAGCACTTTTAATTCCACAAATTATCAATCATAAGCATAGATCTGGAATACATATAAGCTTTGGAGTGGGAGAGGTTCTTGCAAGCACGACAAGAAGCCTTTAGTGCCCCATTTTAGATCAGGTGGTATCAGAGCAATAGGTTGATTAACCCCACCTTCAAAGAAGGTTATATCATAATTGGTTATACCAGAGCAGGTTGTATCATGATGCAAGTGGTATCAGATCAGAATGCTTGATTGACAGAGCAATCTATATGCTTGTTTTACTTGAAAGGTGTTCAAACAGTAGAAAGAATTTCGCTGTTTGATTGTTTGTAAACTGACTGTTGTTTGAGTTTGCAAAGGTCCAGGGAAAGTTGTTGTTAGCTAAGTCCAGGAGCAGACAAGAAGGAAGAAGGGCTGAAGGCATTCTTCTTATCCCAAATGACCTCGAGGCAATCCTTGAAGTACAAGAGGTTTGTTGTAAGAGGTTTCTTAAATAAGCTCTTTGTTAATATTGTTTGAAGTTATTTTATTCATTCTGATAATGACAACTTCTACAAGTGAATCCTCAAATTATTCTTTTTTCACAAGATTCTTTGATGAAGACATGAAGCAAGACTTGTTCACCATGATGGATATGGTGAGAGAAATGTATGAGGATGGAAGGAAGAGCATCATACTTAGAGAGCAGTTGAATTCCATGAAGGAAGAGAAGCAGTTGCTTTCTGACAAATTGCAGGAAATGGAGAGGCAACTTCATATTGCAAATATGAACATGAAAAGGATGCATGAGTTGGAGACATAACTCCTTGTTGCCAAAGAAGCCCTGGTCAAGTATCAGCTTGAAGAAGAGGTAAAAAATTCCTGTTTGTCTTCAAATTCTTCTAAAAATGTTTATGTTGGTTCTTTTGTTAAACATACCATAGGCATAGGGTCCAAGTTAATGTCCAAGATGGGCTATCAAGGAAAAGGCTTGGGAAAACATGCACAGGGTATTGTTGAGCCAATAATGGTTGAGGAAAGGCCTAAGTATTTAGGTCTTGGATATGGACAATCTTATGGAGAAAGTTCCAAAGCTGCCATGAAGACAATTGAAACAATTCCAAGAAGGAGTTTCATTTCAGGTCTTCTACCTCAAGAGTGTAAAGATTGCATTCATGGGGAATGCAATAGCTTGAAACATCATTTTCAAGATGAAGATGTTCATAAGCATGCACTTGAACTAGAGAGTTGTGGAAACTCTAAAAGCAATGAAGAGATTGATGGTGTTCCAAAGGGAGCTACTTATTTATTCAATTCACGTCCTCATGAAGGCAATAAAGGTGAAAAGAAAGGTATAAATCTAGTTCTAATCATATTCCTTTTCATTATATTCAGCATGGTAAATTTCCATATAAGTATCGGAAAAGAATTGCATGTTCCTTTTGTGGTTTGAATAACCATAGTGTTTCTAGATGTTGGAAGAGAATGGCCACATACAGGAAACTTTTGAAGGAAAAGAAGCAAGAAGCCAAAAGTCCACTGGACAAGGCAAATCATGTTGTTGAGAAGATGCACATTCTAGCACTTACTACCATAAGCAAATACATACTGCTGAAAAGTGTTGGAATTTGAATCCAACAATGCTTCCACGAAAGTTGAAGAAGGTGGAAAGAAAGAATGGCAGGAATGGTAAGAAAGATTCCATGATTGATGTGTTTTAGGATGATTCACATGTTGATGTTGTTGTGCATACAAAGGAAGTGTTGGGTGTGGAGCATGATTATTTAGAGGTCTTTGTTTCATCCGTATGTATATCCCAGGAAGATTGTACACCCCTCCACACGGGGGGGTGCGGGGAGCACTTGTCCCCCCCAAGGGGGTTCAGAGGGCCGATCCCCCCTGGTTGGGGGGTCTGGGGGCCAGCAGTCCCTTGATGGGGGTTTCGGGGGCAACGATCCCTAAGCTAAAAACAGATGTAAAATTTCCTTATAAAAGTATAGTAATTTCTAGTCAATCTGGGTCGTTCATTAGTCAGATGATCTGACGGTAGAACTTATGTTTAGTTTAGGGTTTTTTTCCCTAGAAGGCAACCCCTCTCTTTGTATGAGGGTATTGCATTGAGTCTGTGTAATAGATGTGTACTCTCAGAGCAAGAAACAGAGAGGCGAGACTATGAGAGAAAACAAAGGATATTACAATGAATTTGTTGTAGGTTGTGTCTCTTCATTTTTCTGGATAATAGAAAGGAAGGACTGGTTGTTCGTGGTAGATGTAGCCCAAACTGGGTGAACCACGTATATTTGTATCTCTCTGGTTTTATGTGTTTATGTTTTTCTGCATATTATATGTCTTGCATCTCTCTGTCATATATAATATTTTTCTAACAGGAAGGACCTTTGAAATGGATTGGTAAGAAATGGTTAGATTTCTTATCCAATTAAGGTTGCATTTCTACTGATATAATGCATCTATTTGCATTTCTTTGTCAATGGAATGCAAGTTACATGTTTTTACCAAGAAGGTGAATGGAAAAAGTTGAGTAGGAGACTGACTTTATTGCTGCAACATTATTTTCATTTCAGCTTCGAAAGTACAGTGTGCTTAAGTGAAAGTTGAAAGGTGAAATGCATGCATAAGCATGATATGCATGAACTCAGGGATGTTGATGATTTCCTTGTATTTGAACATGTATGTGTGATTAACTTGAAGGGTTGATTACT
This sequence comes from Pinus taeda, assembly GCA_000404065.3. Classification (NCBI taxonomy): domain Eukaryota; kingdom Viridiplantae; phylum Streptophyta; class Pinopsida; order Pinales; family Pinaceae; genus Pinus; species Pinus taeda. The sequence continues at coordinate 32,461 of APFE031085139.1, read as the reverse complement.
TTGTTGTGAAGATGCATGTAATGTCAATGTTGACTTGGAAAAAGTTGATTTGGTCTCCAAGATGCAGATGATGATGAAGTGTTTCATCTTTGAAAAAGAACTTTAGAATTCTTTTTCTACATGCTTGACTTGAAGGGTCAATTGTTTTAAAGGCATGTTTTGTTGGCTTGTTATCTATTCAATCATTTGTATGCAGATGTAAAGACATGGAGGTGTTCACAAGATGTGAAATCTATTTCTTTTGTTGAAGCAGGAGTTTAGGCCATCTAGTTGTTGTCTGTAATCCTATTGTTGTTAACAATTGTTGTTGACAGTAAGTCACACAGGTACAAATGAAAATTTTGTGAAGCAAATGTAACTTCACATTGGTTTGAGCCACCTTGGATCAATGATCAAGGTAGAGAAGTTCAAACTACCTTTTATAACCTTCTCAGCAGGAGTTTTGCATGAAGTCAAGATGGAAGACAGTTCTTCCCAGGAGGACAAGCACATCCAGGAAGGAGAGTGTTCAAGGCCTTGGCTCAGAGGCACTATGTAAGGCAAGTGTATGGATGCTGAAAGAAGAGGGTGAGGTACTCTCATTTACTGTTCAGATTAGTATATCATTCTTTCTGAGTCCAAAAGCTTTTTAGTGGGAAGGCGTGATCCAAAATGGATCTAACATAGACTTCTAAGTCTATGAATTCTCCTCACAGAGGAAAAATTAAAGTCAAAGGATGCTCTTGGGAATAGTCTCATTGCGTAGATCTTTTCAATCTGAATCTACTGCAATTTGAATGGGTGAAAATGGACTCCGGATGAAGGAGTTATCACAAAAAGAAATTTGCCCATTGTCCTTTGAAAAGGAGGAAGTTTCTTATAAAAATGGACTTAAGGGTTCCTTAGAGGAAATTGCATTGGAGGAAAAGCAAAGGAGTGGACTTATGCAGGCTGCAGGACACAATGACATACGATTGCGATTATCGCATTGCAATGTTCCATTACATAAGGAACAAACCCCGGGCCATTTATATATGCGATTGTGATCAGCAATTGGCATCGACGATCGACGATCGGAGGAGATAGTGCTAAGAGCCATGCGACGTGCGATATGCAACTGTGATCGGTGATCAACTTTGGGGATTGGAACAAAGACCTTATTCCATGCGATATGCCAATATGTGATGTGCCAATAACGTAATCAACGATTGGGATCACGACAATACTGTCGAGTAGTAAAAAAGGTCTTCTTCACCTCTATTTACCCTACATTAATTATCAATCCAGGAACGATTTGTTATCTCAAAGGGTGTACTCAGTTTGAGGTGGTCATTTTTCAGAGTAATTCTAGTAGTATAGTGCTTTAAATACAAGAGTAAATGGATGCTTGGAATAAAATCTACTTTCAGAAAGAAACTTAAAACTCAAATCATGCACTCAAAAAGCTACAGCAATTTATGAGTCAAGGGTACAGTAACGGTAACTCTTCCCTTTGTAAACTGATGCAATTAAAAAACATTCAAGGAAAAGATCATCAACCTGGGAACTGGACAACATATGTCAATGTTCACTATAGTTTCAAATCATTCTGCACACCAAAGAAATGGTAATTCAAATGATAGGAAATGGGACAATGACTAATCTATTTAACAGGATTGAACAACAAAGCCTTAACCTATAGAAATGAATGAAGCAACAATTGTATCCTACAGGAATTGCGCAACAATATTTACTTTAGAAATGATTTGAACAACAAACGGAAATCAGACAGTAAACTAACGGAAATGAAATATTGAACAGCATCTTCAACCGAATGCAAATACACGACAAAACCCAATCAAATATTACACACAACACTCCTATATTAAAATGAACAGCAATCTGAGATCCGATATAACAAGTATGAATCATGGTTATAAAGGAACAACAATTGTGATCACGATGGAACAACAACCCCAAATGAACAGCGATCACGTTCTGAAAGTAAACCATAGATAAATACACAATAATACTGATTTACGAATATACAACACTGTTACTCTGTAATTGAACAACAATGGCAATCTGTAAGGAACATAAATGTTATATGATAATATTAGTTGTTTAAAGGAACAGCGATGCGATACAAAGTTAGAATGGATAGCATAACATTCTTGTTTTAGAGAATAACATTACTTATTCAAGTAGACAAAATATAACAGAACCGATATGTAAAATAGTAAGGAACATCAAATTACTGAATAGAGCAGATAAAATAAATCAAACCACACACGAATTGGAAAATAATGGTACAAGAGCAAGTGATCCACCAGGGCCGGACCCTTACCCTCCAGGGACACACTACTTAAGATTACTCCAGAATCATAGATGGAACAACAACCAAAGTTTATATATTACGCATCAAAACAGAGTTATAGTAATCGCTCTTAGAGAGAGTCGATGATCAAAGTTCCAATTACAACAGTAAGTTTCATAAAAACCACAATAGTCCATCCCTTGGGCTAGCAATGCTGCCTCTTCTTATAGTAGTCGAGCGGAGATATCAATGATACATAGAATAGTTAAGGTAGCGATCCCTCAGGATCAGAGGATCCTGAGGGATTTTCCATACTTTTAGTTCTCAGTTATCTTCTTGTTCTCTTGCACCGATTTGATATCTCCTCTTCCTTTTCCTAGCTTATATGCTCCAGTTTAGGTTTCCTTGTTTGGATATGGTTCCCCGTCAAAGGGACAATAGTTAACCTTGTCTTGTCTTTTCCTTTATAACAACGATCTTCTATATTCTATCATAATCTTTCACCATATGCTTATGAGTTCAAGGAAAAGATGACAAAATGAGTGGTAATTACATAACTTCCCTAGTTCTCAACACACCCCCCCTTCTTACCCTTTTTCATGCCCTCATGAAAACATTATAATTGACATGCAAGGAAATTAGGGAATAGGATGGAGAAGGGATCTCATAAGGTGGTCTACAACCATGATTGCTAGCTAGGAATTCAAAGAAATGTCCTATCTGTCATTTAGGCATTTCATATAAGGCTTGTTATCCTGGTGCAGGGTTCCAAATAATTGGACTTTTGAATCTACAGCCTAACCAAGATGTCCTTCTCTCAAAACGAGGTCACCGTAGATACCCAGGCGGTCAGCAGCTAACTTAAAGTTCTCATAATTGAATGGTTCTTGGTTTTGGATGTTTAGATTAGAAGTCTGATATCAAAACTTGGTTGCTGCTATGGCAAGGTCTTTATTGGTAAAGAAGTATTCTATCCCTTACCATATGACTGTTGTGTGGATAGGTCCCAATGATTCGATCACTCCCTTAGTTCTCATTAGGCTCCTATGTTTATTCCATAATTGTTGTGGGTCTCTAGGTTCTCCTCTCACCCATAAGTCTAATCCATTTTCTTGTCTTTGAAAGACATTATAGGCTTTAAGCCACTTTATTTGATTAACACCAAAAGAAATAAATGCTTGCAGTTGGACATCACCCACAAAAGGGCTAGGGTTCCGATCTGTTTCTCCATCTAATACAAGATTGTGCAAATAGAATTCACATAACAGTCACTGAACTTTCTCTCCATAGTGCTTACAACAATTTATGAAGTCATCAATAGTGTTTATTTCTATAGGGACTCTTGCTTTGACAACTTTAATTTTCAGTTGTAAATATCTTCCCATTAAAAACAAAGCATAGTTCCTAGCAAGTGCCCTACATGCTAGAACGTTAGTGTACAGAGAGCATAAGATATGCATTTGTTTGATGACTATATCTAGTCTATGAGTTACCTTTTTGACTCTTTATTCTTCCTTTCGCCATCCTTTGAAGGCCTGGCTTTCGGATAAGTTAACATCCCTTAGTTTTTTTTGTAATTTCTCATACTTTTCTCGAGAGATAGTTTGCTCTGTAAGTTTCTCTATTGCTTGCTAGGCTTGCACTAAATCCTTTCGCAAAGTTATTGTCCTTGAGTCACTATCCCACATAGTAGTTGTAAGCGAGAGATTTACTTGAATCTTCTTATTACATGGTCTCGTATTTATGGTTTGAATTTCCTTAGAGGACTGTGCGACTGTCTGAATTTCTTTGTCACAAGCTGATATGTTATCTGTTTGTACTTCGACATGGGTAACAACTGGGTGTTGTTCCTTTCGGTTTTGAATGGCAGGCTATAATTGAGTCTTCTTAATCTTTTTCTTAAGGGGTTTTGTCTGAGCGGTTGTATGCTTTATCACAGAGTTCCCTTTTGTCTTCTTCCCCATTTTCAAAACCCTTTTCTACTGCCGAAGTTGCTTAATCACGCTAAGCAATCTCTGATGTTCCTTTCGCAATCTTCTAATTTCTTCTGTTTTCCTGGAAGGAACAACCATTTGTTTACTCGGGCTTGGACTTTGTACCTCAAGTATTGTGGCTTCATCTTGGCCAATTTCCTTATTTTCTCCTTGGGAAGCTTCTTCAGTGCTATGGTGATCCATTTGTTCAAGAGTAGAAACCCTAGCTTGCTCTACTATTTCCTGAGCAGCTTCTTCCTCTACCTCCTCTTCATCATGAAATTCTTCGGGTGTATTCTGACTAGGAACAGATTGTTCCTATTTTCCTGCATCATTCTCTTTCTCGAATACACTCTCATCATGAGCAGAGTGATCCTCTTCTCCTTTATCTTCATCACATAGTTCTTCAGATGCCATTTTGTCATGAACATAGTGCTCCTGCGATCTTTCTTCTTCATCACAGAGTTCTTCAGATGCACTTTTGTCATGAACAGAGTGCTCCTGTGGTCTTTCTTCGATGTGGGGGTTAATTGGGCTATGAGCTTGGGCATATTCGCCCATATTGGCCAGAATCTGTGCCAACTCATCTTCTTGCAACGGGTTTTGCAATGGAATTCCACTGCGTTGCTCTGCTTCCTCTTCCTCCTAACCAGATTGTTCAGTCTTTTCCTCCAGTTCCTTATCATCCTCCTCCAATTCTTTTTCGTTCTCCCCACCTTCCAATTCTGGGGGTTCTTCATCTCCAGAATCGTTATTTCTACAGGTTGACCACTGTCTTCCTAGTGATTCCTCAGCATTCCCCTTATTATTGCCAGTCTAACAGATTTCCTTCATTTCGGAGGTCTGCTTGCTGCACCGGTATCATGTTTCTGTTTTGGGGCTGGCAAGGTCAATCCCCCGTCTATTGTAAAAGTTAGTTCTTCCCAACTGCTTTGTTGTTGGGCAAGGCTGCGGCTGACTATCAGTCATATTAAGCCATGGTGACTTACTACCGACTCTAAGTGGCGAGATTTCTTCATGCTTCGGGTGACATCATGCAATAAAGAATTTAAAAACACAGGCAAATTCACAATGCACTTTTGCTTTAACACAGCTAAAGGTTTAAGATGTTGTGGTCTTACACGTCTTTCTTGCCGTCACAAGTGATGTAGCTCTGGATAATTCTCACCAATTCTACCCATGGCTCTCCCAAGATTGCTGGTAAAACTCCCTTCCCTTTTACAGGTAGGCTCTGCCCTTCATCCTGGAATATTTTCATAGCGTCCAACAATCTCACCTTTTTCAGAGTTCACACACGTCCCGTGGCCAACAATCCTGAAACTTCTGCAACTATTTCGTCAGTTACTGCTATCTGTCTCCCTCTCACCATGGAATAATGTTCATGCAGATTCTGTAAAAACTCAATTGCCCCCGTTTCGTTGGATTGTTGTATGCGGTTAAGATAAACTAGCCAGCCTGCCCTTGCTAGGATCTCTCGTGTGGCATCAGAGACTATCAACACTTGTGGCTCCCTACGAATTGATCTTCCTCCCATGCTTAGCACACTGTAAAAATGCAGAGGCAATAATGGAACAACAGGCTATTCAAATTTTAGCTAGTTGTTAGAAAATCACAGAGGAGATGTCGGAACAACAAGCTGTTCAAATTTCAAACTTACTGCTAATTTTTGCAGAGCGAAACATGGAAATAACTTTGGAGTAACAAGCCATGCACATTGGAAAACAAAATACCGTTAAGCATTGTTATTCCCAAGTCATTAATTCTTCCAATTAATGAGATGACACATATGTCAGCGAATTTTGGGGATTACTTGTGCGCCCCCCCCGCAATGTGATAGGCCATCTTCAGCCATCAAATGAAGGAGCAGCATGCTAAACTGCCATAGTACAGAGTCATTAAGGAACAACGTATACAAAAATGGCATGTTTACAGCGACGAGTGGATTGCTGAAATAAAGGCGTAGAATAGAATCACTTAATAAATAAGGAAATGTCGTGATATGACGCGAGAATTGGAGGATAGGACAGCTAACATGCACAAAAGCTCCAATGCGGTCATTATCAACTTTTTCCATCATAATTGATTTGTAATTAATTTTTGTGTTTCAAAGGTTCAGAAGGGTTATATACATAATCTCATTTGAACGATATATAAATATATAAGAAGAAGGGTTGTATAATTTCTATTGGTGTATAAGAAATATGACTTCAATACCATCAACAAAGCTCTATTGCCCACGGGTGTCCATAACCTTGACAGAGTTGCTTATTTCACCCTTGGAACCATAATCCTTTGTATATGCGTAGGAAAGTGTTGTGCAATGTCAGAGTGGAGGCCATTATGTTGGCTTGGTAACGAGATGAATCATAATGTCATTCACGAGGAAGGAGTGAAAGGTGGGCAGAGTGGCTCGTGATGAGACCTCCTATTCCAAGGACTTTTTATTTTTCTAATATGCATCTTGGATCATATCCCTGGTGTGGTGGCCATAGTGGGAATGACACTTCACTTTCTTCCTTATGATCATGGTAGGTTGGCTCTTGATGAGACCCCCTATCCTTCATCTGAAAAATCATGTTAACAATCTCATAAACATTTTTCTTTTTCTTCTTTTTTCTTTTATATAGCACCTTTCCTATTTATATACAGAGGGTGGTTCAACACTTCTTAAGAGTAGGGATGGTGGAAGAAGTCTTAACATCTCAATAGAAAAAAATATGCCCTTATTCTTATTCAATAATAATGATCAAAGAGAATTATGGGGATTTAGAGAGAACCATCATGATAAAAATAATCAATCATATCGGTATTAATAGAATAATGACAGCAAGGTGATCAATAGTTGTGTCCTTTCCTCTTTTCTCTTACCAATTCAAGGCACTTGCTTCTAAAGATAACGATTTTTATGTAATTTGTTGATTTCAGTATCCTCTAGTTTTTGTATTTATTACATAAATGTATAGTTGTGCTTTAAATGATCATGACTTTCAAAAATGGTCTAAATGATAAAACACACAAAGGAGAAAATGCACTCTAAAAATATAGAACAACTACTGCACACAAAATCGCAAAAAGATACTCGAAACTGTTGTTCATTGAGAGGAACAGCAGTTGTCCCTTAATTGGATTAGCAAAGAAAACAGGCTCAAACAAACAAAAAAATGCAAAAATGTTGTAGTGTTGTTCCTTTGGAAAGGAACAACAGAAAATGAAAGTGCTAGTCCTTCGGAAAGGAACAGCAGAAAAATGAAAGTGTTGTTCCTTCAGAAAGGAATAGTGAAAAACGAAAGTGTTATTCCTTTGGAAAGGAACAATAGAAAAATGAAAGTTCTCTTCCTTCGGAAAGGAACATCAAAAATGCATAATTGTTTTTCCTTCGGAAAGGAACAACAAAACGTAGAAATGTTGTTCCTTCGGAAAGGAACAGCAAGACGTGAAAGTGTTGTTCCTTTGGAAAGGAACAGAAAAATGGCGGAAATGTTGTTCCTTTGGAAATGAACAACATAATGCAATAGTAATGTTCCTTCGAAAAGGAACAACAAAATGGTGGAACTGCTGCTCCTTCGGAAAGGAACAACAAAATGCAGAAGCCCTATTCTTTCAAAAAGGAACAATAGAACAGTGAAAATTTTGTTCCTCTCGAAAGTAACAACAAAATGCAGAAGTGTTGTTCCTTCAAAAAGGAACAGCAAAGTGGTGAAAACGCTCTTCCTTCCAAAAGTAACAACGAAATGTAAAAGTTGCAGAAATGTAGAAATATGTACAGAAAGTAATTTACAGAAACAAAATAAAAGAATTATTTACAAAATGTAAAATCGATCAAACCACTTAATGAACCAAAGGTGAGGAAGATTTCTCTTCCTCAACCAAAATCTGCATGTCAGAGTCTTCGCAGTGTTGCTAGTAGAAGGATTAATGAGTGAGTGGTTTGCAGTATAATCAAACTCGGTGGTTGTTTGCCTTAAAGGTATGTCCCTATCCATCAATGGTGGTTAAAGTAATGGTACCATTATCATGTACCTTTTGGATCTCATATGGTCTGAGCCAACGAGTCTGGAGTTTCCCCAGAAAATCCTGAAACCTAGAATTGTATAGGAGCGCCCAATCTCCTTCGCGGAAGACTTTCTTTTTTATGAGGGCATCATGCCATTTGGTTCTCTGTTGTTGGATCAATGCAGTATGTTGGAGAGCAGAGAGCCTGATTTCATCCAGCTCATTAATCTGTTGTAGTCTATTAATATGTGCCTTGTTCAAGTCTAGACCAACTTCTTGTGTTGTTCTCAAGGTCTGTATTTCGAATTCGATTGGAAAGATGGGTTCCTTTCCAAATACTAGTTGATATGGTGAATAACCAGTGGTGCTTCTCCATGTTGTTCTGTATGCCCACAAGGCTTCAGGAAATCTTGTAGCCCAATCGCGTCTGTGTGACACAATGGTTTTTGTCAGTATTGATTCTATTACTTTGTTTGTACTCTCTACTTGGCCATTTGCCTGCAGGTGATATGGAGAGGTAATTTTGTGCTGAATATGATAGTTTTTCAATGTTGCAGCAATTTTATTACCAGAAAACTATGGTCCTCCATCCGTGATTATGTCTCTTGGGAGGCCATATCACACAAATATGTGGAACAGGAACTGAATGATGGAATCCTTTGTAGATCTTGGAAATGCCTCTGCTTCAACCCATTTGGTGACATATTATGTGGCTACCAAAATGTATTTTTTTGGTTCAATGATGGATTGAATGGACCCACAAAATCAAGTGCCCAACGTTCGAATGGTTCAATAACTAGATGTGGGTTCAAAGGCATCTCGTCGGACTGTCCAGGGCATCCTGTTATTTGACAACTGTCACAGGCTTGAACACATTTCTTTGCATCTTTAAAGATTGTGGGCCAATAATATCCTCTTTGTAGAACTTCGTGACCAGTTCTTCGATCTGCAAAATGTCTACCACACGGTCCATCGTGACAGCCTTTCAAAATATCAAAAATTTGATCTTCATGGACACATCTCCTGATGTGCATATATGCCCCTGTATGAAATAGGTAGCCCCCATTCCAAGAAAATCGGGTACTACACTGAACAATCTACTTTCATTCATTGGGAATTAGATGTTTTGGTAATTTTCCTACTGCTAGATAATTCGCAACATCAGCATACCAGGGTGTTTTGACAGTAACAGAGAACAAATGTTCATCTAGAAACTAATCCTCGACTGTTGTTGTGTCCACTGGTTTCAGCATTCATGAGAGAAAGTCAGCTACAAGGTTCTCTTTTCCAGGTCGGTCTTTTATTGTGATATCGAATTCCTGCAATAAAATTAGCCATCTTGTTACTCTACCATTTGTGATTGGTTTATTCACTAAATATTTTATGGTAGAGTGATCTATGTATAAAACAAAATGATATCCAATGATGTAATGCCTAAATTTATTTACAACATGTATTATAGCTAAGAATGCTTTTCAGTAACAGTATAGTTCAACTCAGCAGGAGAGAAGTTCTTGTTAATGTAATAAATCGCATATGGTTTTTTGTCTTCTTCCTACCCAAGGATTGCTCCAATAGCTATGTCTGAAGCATCTGATGAAAGTTGAAATGGCAGGTCCCAATTTGGACCTCTGAGTACTAGTGTTGTTGACACAAGCTTTTTCAAATCCTCAAAAGCATGGTCACATTTATCTATCCAAACAAAGTCAACACTCCCTATCAATGTGTATAGAGGTGCAACAATGTGAGAAAAATGTTCTATAAATCTTCTATAATAACTAGAAAATCCAAGAAAACTGCGTACCTCTATCTATGTGGTGGGAGTGGATATTAACAAGATTATTTGAATTTTGGCCGGATCTACCTGTATTCCAGCTGTTGAAATATAATGACCTAGGATAAGGCCTTCGGTCATCATCAGATAGCATTTTTCATGGCTCAGGCAGAGCTTGGTAGCGATACATTGTTGGAGCACCTTTTCCAGCGTATCTAGTGCTGGGTTGAAATCATCTGTGTATGGTGTGAAATCATCCAAATATACTTTGAGCCCTTCATTTATTAAATCTGAAAAGATGTTGAGGATAGCCCTTTGAAATGTGGCAAGGGCATTGTATAGACAAAAAGGTAGGACTCTGTAGGCAAACGTTCCCCAAGTACAGGTAAAAGTAGTTTTGTCTTGGTCTTCAGGGGCAACCTGAATTTGATTGTATCCACTAAAGCCATCCAGGAAAGAAAAGAATTTCTTTCCTACTATTGTATCTAATACCTGATCAATAAACGGAAGGGGGAAGTGGTCTTTTTGGGTTTCTTTATTTAATTCTCTATAATCTACACAAATCCTCCACTTTCCATTCTTCTTCGGCACCACTACAAGCGGAGAGACCCATTTGCTATCAGAGATAAGATAAATAAAGTTTGCATCTAAAAGTTTTGTAGTTCATCTTTCACAATATCTTTTAGATGAGGATTAAGTCTTCTTTAGGGTTGGCGAATAGGTCTTGCATCTTTTTCTGTATAAATGTGTTGTGTACATAACTGGGGATTGATTCCCTTCATATCCAGATAATCCCATGCAAATTCTTCCTTATATATTTTCAGTAGCTGGATCAGTTTCTATTCTTGTTCAGGAGTCAACTTACTATTAATGTTTAAAGTTTTGCCTGGCTCAATCTCTATAGTTTTACTATTTGAAACAGAGGTAGTAGGTATCGTCTGGTCATGAGTGTCTTTGAGAGTATCTTCTTCCAATTCATTATCAAATGCTGCCTCTATCATGTGACATTGTATATGAGATCTAGATTCGGATTGGTTAATAAAATTGTTAATACTATCATCTTCTGTTTGATCTTTGAAATCAAGGGCATATTCTATAGCTAATGGGGATCTAATATTTTAGGTAAGATATGATACAAGACATTTTTCAGTTTTTATTATTGTGACACTTGGCTAGGCTGGAGGATAAAAGGCTAGATTTTTGATATTAGGCCCTCTAGTTATGGTCATACTGCCTTGTCGGTAGCCAATGTAAGCATCAGCGGTTGTAAGCCAAGGTCTGCCTAAAATTAATGGGTGTCCATAAAGTCGGTTTTTAGGGTTTATTATCAGAAAGTTGGCAAGATATTCCCAAGAATCAATGGATACCATGACATCATGTAGTGTACCTTCTAGCATAACCACTGATCGGTCAACCAGTTCTAATAGAGTGGAAGTTGGTTCTACTGATTTAATGCCCAGTTTTCGACAAGTGGTGGTTGTTAGGATATTAATTTTAGCCCCAAAGTCAACTAAGGCATTTGAAAAGGTTTGTCCATTGATTTGGATTGTCACTATTGGATTTTCTGGGTCTTCATATTTGACAGGTGCTTCTTTTCCCGATAACAGATCAGATAAGGTGCCAACTACTTGGATTGTTGGATTATTTGTTATTCTCCTCCTTGGTCCTTTTATACATAGTTCTTTGATGGTCTTGGCATATATTGGGATATCTTGGATGGCTTGGAGGAGTGGGATTTTTATATAGTTTCTTAATTTCTCCCAGGATATCAAAACCAGGATGTTCTATAGGTCGTGGTATAATTAATTGTTCTGGGAATGGAGGAGAAGATGTGGTTGTTTAATCATGAGTTTTTTATGCAGCCACATATTTTTCTTGTAATAGTTGTTCTTCAGGTAACTGATTTTCAATTTGAACATTTTTATCTCCCTCAGTTTCTATAATGCACCCAAATCTTAATTGAAGGTCATTGCATTCCCTTAGATCGATTTCTATCTCTGGTGTTTCAATTATTTCAATAGATTGAACTGGCCTATTATTTGGATTAGGGTTGGGTTAGGCTGGGAGTTGCGGTCTTAAGTTGGACTGGGGATTTTGTTGTAGTGTTGGCAGTGTAGGTTGAGGGAGTGGAATGGTTCCTACTGGCTGATTCATCGGTATTTGCCAGTTTGTCTGCCAGGCTTGACTCTGTGAAGTAAGAGGGGACCATTGTACTAGATATGCATTGTTTTTCCAATATGGTGGGGCATAGGGAAAATTTGGTCAATTAGATTGGCTTGTTTGATTCGGCCATGGTGATTATGAAGGAAATGGTTGTTGTAGCCAATTTGAGAAAGGAGGTTGATTTTGCCACATTGTATTATATTGCTGAGCATGATATTTTGGAGGCTGAAAAGAAGAAGCTGGATCGGGGAACATACATGATTGTCGTAGCTGCCATTGACGGCGCTGATTAATTAGGTACATCGGTTCTAGTTCTTCTTCCGCTTCTTTGTATACTGCTTTCAAACCAGGAAGTGAGGGACAACTTTCTGTAGAGTACAAATGGCGCAAGCTTGAATTTCATCTAAGGGGCACTCTTTGTGGTTGTGTTTCTTTCTGCATCTGGGATAGAATATTGCCCGATTTTTCTCTGCCTCTACTTGTTTCTGCTTGGCTTGCATAATGTCGAGTTGTGTTGTCAGAGTTCCCAATATATCAGTTTTGAAATTTTCTAATAAATTTCCAATTTCCGCGGGAGTCACTCCTTCTCCAGAGATCTTGTTGTCCCTTGTAAACCTGTCATGTTCTACTGGTTTTAGCCTTGTACTTCATCGTGAGCTCCTGATACATAAATCAATGATGTTAGCAAAATCCTCTTGATAGATGTCTCCTTTTCCCATAATATTCAATGTTTCAATCCATTGCTCCTTCATGCCTTTAATTAATGCTATTTTTAATACATTATCAGGTAAGGGTAGTGATGCATAAGGAGATCTTTGAATATTATACTAAAAACATTCAACATATTCTTCTAGTGTTTCATTAGGTCTAACTACCATATGAAATATTTCATCTTTTAACTCTCTAGATCTACAATAATCTTGATATTTCTTCAGGAAAGCACCTTTCATCTATTCCCAGTCGTTTATAACACCTCCACCCAACCCCATAAACCATCGTAAAGTAACTCCTTTAAATGTAGAAGGAAATAGTTTTAGCTTATGGGGATCGGTGGTATAGTCATATCCTCTACACAGCACATCAAATTCAAACAAAAATTCATCTGGGTCTTCCGATGTTAGGCCATGAAATGTAGGGATATGCTGGAGAGGAATTACCTTCATGGGTGCATTGACTGTAGTATCTACAATGGGATATTGAAGTGTGGAAGTTTGGGTGTTTGGGTGGTTTTGGGCCATTTGGTCAAATATGTGCCAATAACCTTCCGAAATTTCTAGGAGGGTATTCCTAGGTCGGCTAGACGAAGGGGGGATGGCTTTAACAAGAATGGCCTTAACAGCACTTCCTTTGTCTGGAATGATGAGAGTTCCTAATGTCTGGGGGGATTTTGATTCTTGAGGTTCTTCAACTTTGTTATGAATGATTTTTACAGCACTTCCCTTATCTGGGCTACTTAATGGCTGAATTATTCCAAGAGGAGATCTTGGTTCTTCAGTTTCCCCTGTTTCTCCTCTTCCTCCACAAAGGTTGCTAAGGTTCCCTTCTTGCAATGATTTTGGGCTAGAATTCTCAATTTCTTGAAAATCTTGCTCCTCAGTTTGACTATGCACCTCAGCAAAGGCTACAGACGGTGATCATGTGGCTTGAAGGGAACTAGTAGGTTGTCTAGAAGCAACTTTTCTAGGTCCTACTAAATGCTGAGATTCTGCTTTCTCTAAGATTTCGTCTATAAAGGTTGATCGACCGAGGGTCACTGGCCCTTTAGCTTTATCAGGCTTGGGTAGTGGTTTGGGGTTCTTTTCAGGCTTTTTCTGCTTAGTCATGCACACAAATCAAATACTGATTTCTACCCAAAACAATAACAAATTTGTAGGGAAGTAGGCAAAGGAGCAGGGCTGTTACATGCTCCATACGTAGCTTCTTACCTTCCATTTTTAAAACCCAATTCTTTCCTAGCGGGTACTTACACTACTCTGAAAAGGAAACAAATGGCTACACTCTTCCCCAGCAACGGCGCCAAAATGTCAAACAGTAAAAAGGGTCTTTTTCACCTCTATTTAACCTACATTAATTATCAATCTAGGAACGATTTGTTATCTCAAAGAGTGTACTCAGTTTGAGGTGGTCATTTTTCAAAGTAATGCTAGTATTATAGTGCTTTAAAGACGAGAGTAAACGGATGCTTGGAATAAAATCTACTTTCAGAAAGAAACTTAAAACTCAAATCATGCACTCGAAAAGCTACAACAATTTATTAGTCAAGGGTACAGTAACGGTAACTCTTCCCTTTGTAAACTAATGCAATTAAAAAACATTCAAGTAAAAGATCATCAACCTAGGAACTGGACAACATATGTCAATGTTCACTACAGTTTCAAATCATTCTGCACTCCAAAGCAATGGTAATTAAAATGACAGGAAATGGGACAGTGACAAATCTATTTAACAGGATTAAACGACAAAGCCTTAACCTACAGAAATGAATGAAGCAATACTTGTATCCTACAGGAATTGTGCAACAATCTTTACTTTAGAAATGATTTGAACAGCAAACGCAAATTGTATAGTAAACTAATGGAAATGAAATATTGAACAGCAACTTCAACCGAATGCAAATACACAGCAAAACCCAATCGAATATTACACACAACACTCCTATATTAAAAGGAACAACAATCTGAGCTCTGATATAACAAGTATGAATCACGGTTATAAAGGAACAGCAATTGTGATCATGATGGAACAACAATCCCAAATGAATAGCTATCACGTTTTAAAAGTAAACCATAGATAAATACACAATAATACCGATTTACGAATATATAGCAGTGTTACTCTGTAATCGAACAACAATGGAAATCTGTAAGGAACAACAATTTTATATGATAATATCAATTGTTTAAAAGAACAACGATGCGATATAAAGTTAGAATGGATAGAATAAAATTCATGTTGTAGAGAATAACATTACTTATTCAAGTAGACAAAATATAATAGAACCGATATGTAAAATAGTAAGGAACATCAAAGTACTGAACAGAGCAGATAAAAGAAATCAAACCACACATGAATTGGAAAATAATGGTACAGGAGCAAGTGATCCACCAGGGTTGAGCCCTTAGCCTCTAGGGACACACTGCTTAATATTACTCCAGAATCACAGATGGAAAAACAACCAAAGTTTATATATTACGCATCAAAACAGAGTTACAGTAATCGCTCTTAGAGAGAGTCGATGATCAAAGTTCCAATTACAATAGTAAGTTTCATAAAAACCGCAATATTTCGTCCCTTGAGATAACAATGCTACCTCTTCTTATAGCAATTGAGCGGAGATATCAATGATACAAAGAATCGTTAAGGTAGCAATCCCTCAGGATTAGAGGATCCTGAGGGATTTTCCATACTGTTAGTTCTCAGTTATCTTCTTGTTCTCTTGCACCGATTTGATATCTCCTCTTCCTTTTCCTGGCTTATACACTCTAGTTTAGATTTCCTTGTTTGGATATGGTTCCCTGTCAAAGGGACAACAGTTAACCTTGTCTTGTCTTTTCCTTTAGAAAGGTGATCTTCCGTTTTCTCCTTTTTCTGCATAGGAAAAGGGTAATTATTAGTCATTTTAAGTTTCATACAAATCTTCTAGATTCTATCATAATCTTTCACCATATGCTTATTCCACAATGTAAATAAGTTATGAGTTCAAGGAAAAGATGAAAAAATGAGTGGTAATTACATACCTTCTCTAGTGCTCAACAAATACAAAAGGCCAATGCACATGTGATGGAGCCGATAGCGATACGTTGATGCAATCGGTGATCAGCGATCGGTAAATCAGATCGTGATAATACAAAGCAGCAACATGTCATTATGACATGCGACTTGCGATAGAGCGTGGACCTGTTGGGTAGTGGAGGCCCCGCGTAATGGTTTTGGGGCTCAAAGCCCACAATTTTGGGTAATAGTATGGTAAAGGCTCCACGAGGTGTGTGGAGCGTGAATTGTAATGAGTCAAGTCAAAGGGTTTTCTGCCCTAAAATAATGTAAAGTGAGTCAGCCTGCCCATGGTCCGCAGAACATGGGTATGTATAAATAGAGCAAGGCTCTAAGGTTAGAAGGAAGTTTTTTGTTTGGGATGTGAATGTTATGGGTTTATGAAGGCAATATTCTCTCTGCGTCTGTAAGTCCAAGTCAAGGGTGTTGGTAGATAGATAGAGGCTCTTCAGTCATGTGCGTAGAGGCTTAGTAAAGTCCGCAACTATGTGCACGGACCCTTGTAGCTGAGTGCGCAGGGCGGATCTGGTTGTATTGGAAAGGAGATAAATAAAGATAAGAATTTCTGAATCATTGTGTGATTTAGCGTGAATCTATCTATTGCTTTTGTTCTGAATTTATATTTATGATTGTGCATACTAGTTGTTACTGTTAATTGTTTGCTTAAGGCCTTAAGAGGTAGAGCAGATCTATCATAATCTCGTTAATAACAAAGCTCCTAGGCACAGACCTGCGCGGAAGCTTGAGAGCAGTACAGAGTAGCGCGAGAGCACAGATCAGTTCATGACCCCATCCAGACCACATCAAGACATCCCAAGGTCGTGAAAACCTGGTTTTAGCACCCTCCCCTACTACCTCGAGTGAGAATTCAGTCTGCGCTCCATGGACTATTTTCGAAAGGGCCGGTAGCACAGGATTTGTTTGCCTAATAACTCTTCCAAACCTAGGTCAGGGCCTAATAAGCTAACAAATGGTATCGTTGCTGGGACTAGGATCTACCTAAGGGATGTCTGATGTCGGAACACTAGAACCCTAAGAAGAAAGAGATTGAAGATTGGTTGGATCAGAAACTACACGAGTTCGTGGTACAGGAGAACATATATCCGCAGATATCTGAGGAAAGGTGGCTTGATCACTACATATACACAAAAATACATGAGATCTTCTTCGTGACCTTCTCATTGGAGCTATACAAGTGGATCACGAGGCTAGATGACAGCGTGGGAAGGTGCAAACTTGATCAACCAATAGTGTGGACTCCCGAGTTGGTGCGCAAGCTAGAGGCGTCTGAAGATAAACTCACATGGGTAGTAGATCATTGGTTGTACCGGATAATAGGATGGTTTTTCACTTAGTTCACAATATACACAATAGTGAGCTATAGTGAAGTAGAAAGGCGATTTCTCGAAGGACCGCGGGGTAAGTACATCAAATCATTGAATACTTGGATTAAAATGTTGTTATGTGAAAAATGGGTTATGTGCATCCATTGATGTATGGGGTAACAAGGAGCGGAAGGGGCTATTGAGGGACTGAAGGATTAGAAAACAGTCCTCTGATTTCACTTTCATGAGAAACTGAGGAAGAGCTCGCAGGGTTCTCTCTAAAAAGCATAGTTTGATTGATAAAGCAATGTATTCCACTGATACCACCGTCGTCCATGCCATCACCTACTTCACCTACATTAAACCCATCTTCACCCACCCCACCTTTTCCACCACCAGGGGTTGGAATGACGAGTGTGATCAAGTTTCCGGTATTTAGAGGCGTAGGAAATGAGGAACCAGATCAATTCTGGTTCATGGTAAAGGTTGTATTGGAAGCCTAAGGCGTTATGGATGATAACATCAAAAATGCTACTCTACTTAGCGCGCTGCAGGACCGCGCGTTGACGTGGTATATAAAGTACTCAAGCGATCACCTGAATGTAGGAATAGCAGCAATCCAGGGTGCATTGAACAAAGAATTTAGCCGGCCAAAATCAGAGACGTAGTCGATCATTGGGTTCAAGGAGATCGTGATGTTACCTGGCGAAACCCTATGGGATCTGGATCAAAGATTGTAGAGTACAATCCGTGAGGCTAACATGACACTAATGGATGTGCAACACTGCGCGTGGTTTGTGGCGTCTTTGACACCACATTTGAGGATGGTGTTATCACAATAAAAGATCTCAACCCAAGCTGAAGCATTAGAGACAGCGATGAGGTTGCATGAAACTCCAATACAGGATCCAGGGTTGGGATTTCAGCAAATCCACGTGCAACTACAAAACTTATGCTTAGAAATGTAAAGTTTGAAGCAAGAAAGGGCACCCTGACTAGAGGTGCATATAGAAGTGGGGTGTATCAAATGCAAAGGTCAAGGGCATGACAAGGACCACTGCCCCGTATTCACGAACTATCTGGTGGGAGGGGGCCCAATTCCATTAAAGTTGTAGGTACAAGCAGGGCCAAGTGTAGCGCCTGCGCTCTGGTGCACGATTTGTCAAGTAGGAGGAAAGCACGCAACAGACAACTGTCACCTATTGCAGAAGTATACCTACACTCTGTAGCAGCTATATTGAAACCTCTGTAGATCAGTGGGTCACAATGAGTTCACATGTCAAAGCTACGAGCTAATGATGGAGAGGACCCCAGCCTATCAAATGCAGACTGAGACGTGGAGTTTTGACCCAGCCGCGGGGCCACACGGTAGATTCTAAGGACGTAAATGAGGGAGAGGAGGAATGGGACCTAGACGAGGGTGAAAATAGATGATCTGTTATAATTGCGGAGGGCCGGGGCACTACGCTCGCGATTGTACTAACTCGATGAGAATATCTTACTCATATTATGAGCAGTTTGACCATGAAATGGTAGATTGTCCGACACTGATTGCCCAAATGCACGAAAAGCAGATAATATAGCCTAGTCCAACTCAAAATATCCAAATCATGAGGTCTGAGCCACGCAAGGTAGATCCCAGCATAAAAATGGTATTAAGGAGTGGCGCGACTATAGGGGGGATGCGACGAAACAGTCCGGAGAAGATGTGAAGGAACCTGACTTTGAGGTGGAACATGTCAAGGGGGTGTCTAGGGAAGCTAAGAAGAGCTTCACGGAAGTCTCTATTCCAAGTAGTAGGGATCCAATTGAGCTGGGAATGGATCCCTCGATGCTTACTACCTTTTTAGAGACATGTATGAAGCTACTGCACGAAAATAAGGCAGTTAAAGGACTAAAAGAGCTGATCATAAGGTGTGTGGTATCAGGGGCACCGTGTGTAATCTGGAAACTGGGAAAACATGCTTTGCACACTGAGCGGGAAATGTGAATGATGGTGCAAATCGGTGAATATGAGATGGACCAGGTCATCTTGGATCTGGGGTCATATGCGAATATATTGCCTAAGAAAACATGGGAACACATGGGCAGGCCTACAATACAGTGGTCTCCTATTCAACTACGGATGGCCAACCAACAAAAGATCTTAACCATGGGAAGATTACAAGGGGTGACAGTGGACATTGAAGGCGTAAGTACGCAGACAGACTTTGAGGTGATAGAAATTGTTGATGATAGTAATTCATACCCTGCAAGGCTAGGAATAGATTGGGCCACAGACACGAATGGGGTCATCAATTTAAAAATACGAAAGATGACATTCGAGAAAAAGTCACTACGTGTTATAGTTCCACTGGACTCGGCTGAAGGAGCGTGCTACACTGAACCAGTGCGTGACAAGGACAATGACGATGAACTAGACTTCATCTACCAGATAATAGCACAAGACCAGGATTGGGTGAATCCCACAGTGGATAACAGAGTCTCATGGGAGCACGATAGTTCCTACACATCGGATTTAGATGAGGAGATAGAACGATGGCAAAACCAATTGCATTAAGTCACAACGCTCAATTGTAACATGATGATTATATCACTGCGATGTGTGAAAACCGAGGTAAGGATTCAACCAGCAGATGATTGTGCAACAAATGAGGAGGACTTCGTCAACCACTACGAAACTCCAATTTTAGAGTGGAGTGACAGGGTGCGCCAGAAGGAGCGTTGTGCGCGATAATCACACCAGTGTGGCGTGCACATAGGAAGAGGAGGTGGACTGAGCGCAAAGGTAGAAGGTGGTTGTGTGTATGGGTTGAAGGACTTCCACGGTGAATGGTACAGCTATATGTTGTCCGACCACCGACCCGACCGAATATGTGCGTGACAGGGGTCCGCTGGTCCAATAAGACCGTAAACAAAGCAGGGTGTGCGAAGAGAACTCTCTCCACGATCAAACGCGATGAAACTAGGAAAGTGAAGGTAATTTCCCCAACCACTACCCCTGAAGTTCAACCTGAATGAGAGGACCTGGACAAAGGGACCTGGCAATTGTAGGAATCCATTTGGCATGGCAGCTTGAGACTTCACGAGCTTGAGGAAGAGGGAGCAATGCTAATGAGGAAAAGCGTGAGGCTGGACAAAGAAATTGGCAAAATAAACATGGGAGTCACACAAATGGGCCGCACGAATGTGACAATAAAGGGACCGGACCTGGTTGGCGCTCCTACGATACTGGAATGAGCTGTGACCCTGCTATCATGGTTGTGACTGCACTGTATCGAACAAGGGAGCACAGAATGCGATGCGCTACATGATTCAAAGGTACGCAAAGGGTGCCCATAGCCCGGGCTAGTAGGGAAGAGGAAGTCTCGCACAAGGGGTGTGACCACCTGAATATCTGTAGGAGGCCAAGTCTCAATGCTCCATGTAGTTGAAAGAGGGCATTGGACTATAAAGAAGACTACAAGAAGGTCATGTGATTCGAATGTCGCGCACAGGGCCAGGAGGAAGTATAGAACACATCCACGAACCAGGGATTGTGCTGCCATGTGGAAAGGATGGAAGGTGACCGTTGCAGATACTGTTCATGACAAGATGTCCCATTTAAGACACAAAGGAGTAGGCAGCGGAACATTAAGACACAGGGCTAAATGGATTTGCCACCAAAATCACATTAATGAACCACGAACGAGGAGCATGGCTGAAGTTGAAGTTGAAAGGGTATATAAAGCACAAGTGGCTTGTTACCGCACACCCATTGGCCCCTTGCATAATAAGTTTTTCAGGGTTCAAATCAAATGGCACGGGATGAATGAGGCAGTCATAAAAGGAAGCCCATGGTTTAAAGACCTGCCAAAGGTAATACAAGAGTCCCTACTTAGGTCAATATCCACAACCAAGGATGTCACAACCGAAATCCCTAAATCACCTAGGACACCACAAGCCAAGAAGAACCCACAGGCAACGGGACCGGTCCAGATGTCTCCGCAAAATCCACGATTCGGCAAATTGTTGATGGAGGAAAAAGGAAAAATTGTTACTATTGAGAGCGATGAAGAGGAAGAGGATCCTTCGACCTATGTCGAAGAGATAGAACCAAAAGAAGAAACGAAAGAAGATATCCAGCCAATAAAGCGAGCCAAGTATGTTCGTCCAAGGAAAGGGAAGGCCAAGGTCCCTACAGATTTGGATGTTGTTGACAGCATACTCATCACCCCGTCTCTCCCTACAGGGGTTCCGCTCGAAGGAACAATGAACAGTCGTATCCATACTATGAAATTTGAAGACTCAGACCTTGCGGATATTGAGAAGTTTCCCCATTTGTCAACTAGCGAACTAATGGAGCAAAGCACAGAGGGGGCTATCACAACACTACAGCCGTAGTAATGGATGAAAAAGGTAGAAGAGGCTGGGTTACTCTACCTCCTGTCAATTCCCCATTTTCATCGGCCCCCCATTACAATATTGGTCATCATGCAACTACTTTGCCTAGTACATGATGGGTACTTATGGATAGACAAACCCATCCCCATCATGGCAGAGCTCATTCATAGGATCTCTCAACTCCCCTGTGAAGGCAGGGACCCCGTGGAAATCATTGATATGAGTGATGATTTGATGATGACGGAAGCTCTAAAAAAGAAATACAAATTGGAGAAAAAGTAGAGAGGGTATGCTATTGACAGTATTCCGGACAAGGGGGTCTGCATTGCTACCCAGTTTTTGGCAGGAAAAGTGATGTGGAAATGCCAAGGCAACGAGGTCCCAACAATAGTTTGCGCGCTAGCTGAGCAATGCATAACAGGGGAACGGTTCAATTGGGCGCAGTTCCTCTTTGACGAATTCCTAACCAACTGCAGGGAGGCCCAAGACGAGGGTAAGACCTTCCACTATGCATGGTTGCTGTTATCCATCCCTTTCGTTACAAGCGAATTACCCGAAGATAGTCAGTTCCCGTCCGACAGTGGATCAACCAGCAACCCCATCTATCTACCGAGATATATGATAGTGTGAAGAACGTAGCTGAGTTTAAGGCGGATATGCACCATGTATACTTCCGGGCATGCAAGGATCCAGCACAGACGTGGACCACACTTCACTTCATTGCCATTGACAAGGATCTTTTTGCTGTATTGAATATCTGGCCACCAGAGTGGCACGGCCCTGATGTGGTAGGGCACAATGAGACCATCGTCCAAAAATAGAAGGCTAAGACCAAGTGCTTAGCACAATACAAGTGGAACGAACAACATGTTGTGGAAGTACGAGCAGCCTGGGAGGCAGTGCAAACTTCTATAGGTAAGGCGACAGTAGGAGGGGATGCTACTACAAAGGAAGAAAGTGGTCTGAATGTGACCACAAAGCCGGTCATGGATACAGGAATAGAAGGTACCTATTCGCCCTTAAAACGACCACAACCAACATAATAGTCAAAGCCACAGAAGAAGACCAAGGTGTCTAAGTTGGATGGCACATTGACTGAAGGTGATTTGGGCGACATCGGGGATGCAGTTCTTGAAGTCACCCCGGAGGTGCTCGACAAGGCCATGACGGAGCAGCAGACTATGTTGGGGGTGCTCTGCGTGTAGCTGCAAGAATTTGGAGCAAATGCCTCATAGCCGGGAATCATCGCTACACATGGAGCTACGAGGATGTCAGCAACTGAGTAGTTGCTACAGGCCAAACTGGCTAATACTATCGCCCTCCCGATAGGAGCATTGACAGCAGAGAATGTCGCAGACAGAGTTGTGGTCGGTCGGCTTATGGGGCTTGGATTAAATTTGGCGTCCCTCCCACGTGAAAAGCTTATACTAGATCCAGGATAGTGCAATGATGGAGCTCTATGGTAGGGAAGGACATGCGGTATAGGTACTTAGTGAGTACCGAATTAACATAGAACATTTGAGCCTCCAACATGATGAAGCGGTAACACAAAATCAGTAGTTGGAGAAAATTTGGGGGAAGCATGTTGTCATGCCCCTGAGCTAGAGATTGCAGCAGATTTACCTGTTTTCATACAAATCCAAAAGTTGGCCAGTGGGTTCCATAAAGCAAAGGATGAAGCCGCGAGGATCTAGTTGGTCCTCATCTTGCAGATCGCCGAACTAAACCTAAAAACACCTCTACACCATCGGAGGTCATAGAGCAGTAGAGAGGCATCATTCAATCCAGGCGGGAAACAATAGCACGTGCCATGCAGGAGTGTGCCAGCTTGTTGGATCAGTCACTTATTATGCTCACTTCACTAAAAGAAGACCCAACCTTACAACGATTGGAAATAGAGGCAAGAGAGCTACAACAAGCCTATGATAATGTAAGGGGGAGCGCACAGATGCTTGTTATTAACCAGCGCTTAGCCAAGATGAGGGAGGCCCAGGCCCTTAAGACACAAGCTGACGTCACGTGACAGAATGAAGCAGTGATTAAAGAACATATCCAGCCTTGGCTGGATGAGGCATTCGCAGTTTCCACCACCATTGAGTAAAAGATGGAACACATGCAGGTAGTATATGAACCCGGACAAGCAACTGACACTGATATTGATGAATCGGTGGCTCATGTAGAACAGGTACAATAGATGGCGGAAGATTTTGTTACAAGTGTAAGCGAAGCACAAAAGTTTTTGAATGACCTCTGTGCGGAGATTTCCGCACTAGCCAAGTGACTTGGGTCTAGTCACGATGATTGTGTTGGGGGCCCGTTGGGTAGCTGAGGCCCCGAATAACAGTTTTGGGGCTCAAAGCCCACAATTTTTGGTAATAGTATGCTAAAGGCTCTGCGAGGTGCACGGAGCGTGAATTTTAATGAGTCAAGTCAAAGGGTTGTCTACCCTAAAATAATGTAAAGTGAGTCGACCTGCCCATGCTCCGTGGATCATGGGAATGTATAAATAGAGAAAGGCTCTAAGGTTAGAAGGCAGTTTTTGTTTGGGATGTGAATGTTATGGGTTTATGAAGGCAATATTCTCTCTGCATCTGTAAGTCTGAGTCAAGGGTCTTGGTACATAGATAGAGGCTCTGCAACTATGTTCACAGAGGCCTGGTAGATTCTGTAGCTGTGTGAACGGACCCTTGCAGCTAAGTGTGCAGGGCGGATCCATTTGTATTGGAAAGGAGATAAATAAAGATAAAAAATTCTAAATCATTGTGTGATTTAACGTGAATCTATCTGTTTCTTTTGTTCTAAATTTATATTTATGATTGTGCGTACTAGTTGTTACTGTTAATTATTTTCTTAAAGACCTTAAGAGGTAGACCAGATCTATAATAATCTCGTTAATAACAAAGCTCTTAGGCGCAAATCTACGTGGAAGCCTGAGAGCAGTACAGAGTAGCGCGAGAGCGTAGATCGGTTCGTGACCCCATCCAGACCACATCAAGACATCCCAAGGGTGCAGAAACCTGGTTCCAGCACCCTCCCCTGCTACCTCGGGTGAGACTTCAGTCCGCGCTCCATGAACTATTGCCAAAAAGGCCAGTAGCATGGGATTTGTTTGGCCAATAACTCTTCCAAACCTGGGTTAGGGCCCAATAAGCCAACAGGACCCGATGGGATTATAAATGCGACTGTATATCATTTGAAATCTGGTTTATGTGGATTTCTATGTATTCTCGTGTATTTTGGTTTTTGGCAATATGCAATGTGATTGGCAATGTGTGATAAGAGCATGGACCCAAAAAGGTTATCGATGTGGGTTGATATTCCTTTGAAGTCTGTCTTAAGTATTTCGGTTGGGCTTTTCCGTGTTTTTGCGTATATCTCTGTGTATTGGAATTTTGTTCTGCTTTCGGGAATTTGACTGAAGAGAGGCCCACTGTGTCTTTACCATTGTAAAATGGCTCCTATTCTCCTTGCTACACTGTAAGTGGAATTTGTAATAGGAATGCATTATAGAACACGTAGAGCTAGAGGGCCAGGCACAGAGACGCAGAGCCACAAAGCTAGATGGCCAGACGCAGAGCCACAGAGCCACAGAGCCAAAGGGGCCAAACACAGAGCCATAGGGAGCAGAAGAAGCTGCAGAGCCGCAGAGGGATGATGGCACAGAGAGGAATGGATTCTTTGGGAAAATGATCGGTCTCCCATGTTTTTCGAAGGTCGCTAATGTGTTTAACAATGCAGATAACACAGAGAAAGGAATAATTGGGAGGCAAAGGCAGAGTAATGCATAGAGGCAACCCGGAGAAGCCCAGAGATGTTTGAATGCTAAGGAATCCATTGGAAAGCTCAGTATATGCTAGGAGGGAAGTCTGCAGAGCAGAGGTTGCTTTGTGCAGAATAGGAGAGTTGCTTGGAGTTCAAGCGAACCCAGAAGCTCGTGAGAGACAGAGCTAAGAGCCAGAGCCAAGAGCCAGAGCCAAGAGCTAGAGCCAAGAGCATAAGCAGAGGCCACCATAGCTTGGAGGCAGTTGCAGAGAATAGAACCCATGTTCATTCTCAAGGTTCCAATAGTCGAGGTGACTATAGCGGACGACTGAATCCATTGGGATGGAGTTCAGAAAATCCTAAGGACTTCTAAGAGCCATGGAGCGGTAACGAAGTTTCAGAAGATTAAAGAGATCAAATGATCAAGCTATTGTTGATGTCGAAAGTGTGTTGAAGATAGAAGAAGGAATTCCAGAGACAGTTAAAAGAATTATGAGGGAGTTGGTGCAAGCTAGAGCTCAAGATAGCTCAGAGCACTAATTGAAGGAGTCTTGTCCCAGAAAAGCCTAGATCTGTCATCAGAGTATGGACAGCCAGGGACAAGATGATATTCTAAACCCATAGGTTCAGTTGTAAACCAATGGAGTTGAATGTGGAACTGTAAAAGAAAAATTACCATAATCCCAAAGAGCCTAGTTGAGTTGACTAGAGCTCATGGAGATGTAGCCCAAGAGGTTTGGGTGAACTCCTAATTATATTGTTGTCTTATGTGGTTTGCTTATTTGTTGCTTTACTTATTTTTGCATGTATTTGAATATCAGTTTAAGCAAATGAACATAAGCACTTAACAGTTAAAGGAAAACAAAAGCATACACCTCTTTCAAGCACTTTTAATTCCACAAATTATCAATCATAAGCATAGATCTAGAATATATATAAGCTTTGGAGTGGGAGAGGTTCTTGTAAGCATGACAAGAAGCCTTTAGGCCCCATTTCAGATCATTTTTAGTCCTTGGCAACCCGTGCTGTTGTTTCCGCGTAGCCCTACTTGGGGCGTGACTTGTATAATACCCAAGTTCCTTGCTAATTAACTAGTTACTTAACTTGTGTGTGTAAGATTTATGGTTATTACAGCATATTCAACAATTATATTAGTGTCCGTGATACATAAACTAATACAAACATAAAGAATATAATGCACAACAAATACACAAAAATAAGAATCAACTTCTCTTTATTAATCTTCAATCCCGCTTACAGACTCGACACTGCCCTGTGCACTCAGTTGCAGGGGTCCGTGTACTTAGGTGCGGACTCTACTAGGCCTCTGCACACTCAATTGCAGAGCCTCTTCCTACTACTACGACCCAATACACTTCGAATCCTACTCTAAGCTCGAACCATTCCTTCTCTACTCTCCCTATTCTTTACTATCTTTTCAACTTAGAGCCTCGCTCTATTTATACAATCCCATGGTCTGCGGACCATGGGTAGGCCGACATGACTTTACATTACATTACTTTAGGGCGGACAACCCTATGACTTAAACTCTACTTCACGCTCCGCACCTGCAATTCGCGGAGTCTTACAACACCTTTGACCAAAACATGGGCTTTGAGCCCCAAAACTTGTTGTGGGGGGGATTCCATGCCCAACAGGCCCCCAACACAATCATCGTGACTCATCCCGAGTCACTCTACTGGTGCAGCGATATTGGCACGGAGCCCCTCCAACTGTTCCTGTATTGCCCGGACGTCCATGGCGCATTATTCTGTTGTTTGCTAGATCTGCTGCATGCACTCTTCTATTGCTTCTTTGTGAGGCTCCGCTATCTGTATTAGCACATATAGCCCCTGCATCTGTGTGAGATTTCCCTCAATCTTAGCCGTAATAGTGAAGGCCTCATCAATCCAAGGTTGGACGTGGGCTTTGAGAAGGGCCTATTTCTGTCTTGCAGCATCCACCTGCTCCTTCAATGCCCTTGCATGCTACATATTAGCCAGTCATTGGGTGAGGAAGACTATCTAAATCGTTCCCCTGACACTGTCATAATGTTGATGCAATTCGCAGGCCTCTGTTTCCATGCATTGTATGTTGGGGTCCTCCTGCAAGGATGTGAGCACATCGAACACTTGGTCCAACATATCAGTGCAGTCATGCACTGCCCTTCCAATTTCTTCCAATCCTGTCTAAATCGCGCTAACGTGTCGTTCTTTAAATTCCATAGGAGTGGAAGGTTGTGCCTTTATCCGCAACTCAACAATATGGAGGTTCAGCTCCAGCTACACTTGGGTTGTTCCCTTGCGAACGCTTTCGACTCCACTTGCTAGACATTAGATTCACAGCTCGGTTGGTAGATCTGCGACGATGGATAATTCTTGAATGCGTCAGCACACTTCATCCATTGTTTATGTGATCTGTTGATTCTGTGACATTAGCTCGTCACGCTGCAGGCTGAGTTGTTAGACGTTGATCTTCTTCTCACTCAATACCTAGATCGTGCAGCCTTCCTGGGTGAGTAGCTCTGTTGTTATGCCGTCCTGCAACTGGTACAATGTGTCCTGCGGAAGGGCAGCCAAATTTAGGCCAAGTCTCTTGATCCAGGCCACCACGGCTCTGTCCTCCTCGCTCTTTGTTGTTAGCACTCCTTCCAGTAGAACTATGGTGTTGGCCATTTTTATGCACAACAACTGCTCTGTTTCTGATGTACTTGCGGCGTCGTAGGAGGCTACTGTTCCTTCCTGTGGGGGCCACACCTGAAGTTCCTGCAGCTATTCCCTTAGGGCCCCCAACACATTTTGTTGCTTCGTCATAGCTTCCTAGAGCACTTCCCTAGTGACCTCGCGAATTGTGTCGCCGATGTCATAGAGGTCACCCTCTGTCATTGTAATTGGTTCGATGTTGAGTTTGGAAGCTTTGGCCTTCTTTCGTGGGCCTGATCTTTCCGTAACACGCGGTGGTTTCAGTTGTGTAGATGTTGTGTTCGAGTTCTCACCTTCTAATGTGTCCTCTGCTTCTTGTCCTATGGAAAAGTGCAGGCCCCCTTCCTCCTACGTCGTGGTGGCCCCTGTTGCCTGTGCTGCTGCTGCTTTGTTGGTGGCCTTTTCCTCCTGTGCAGCTGCCTTCGCTACCTCTCAGGCAACCCTTACCTCTGCAGCCAGTTTTTCATTGCGCTTCTCTTCATGATCAGTGACACCAATGGTTACTTCCCAGTCTATCTACATGGCAGCGTAGCCCCCTATGCGTGGTCACGATCCTTGTGATATGCTGGTTCTGGGCGCATCTCCCTTATCGTGCAACTCCCACACAAACTCTTTTAGAGTCTTGCGCTCTCTTTCAACTATCTAGAGCGCTAAGATTGTGCTCCCTATGGCTAGTCAGGTGGTCACACCATCTATGTGAGACTTCACCTCACCTTCCAGCATAGCCCACGAAAACTCCTAAATTATCTGTGTGACCACAGGCGTTGTGCGTTCTACCGTATGTAGTGTACTCCCCTGGTTACTACGTTTGGTGAGTGCGTTCATATCCATGGAAATAGAGTCATAAATAAGTGGCGACATTATTCTAATGCTCTGGTACGATCACTTGTATCTTGCCTTTTCATCCTTGGTTTATCGACGAGACATGCCTGCGTGATCTCATTTTCTAGCCTTTTGATCTCAGTGTCCATCAAAATGCTTTTCTTCCTCAATTGTACTGGTCCTTTTTGAGTGCGTGAAGTCTAAGGTTCCCTCACTGGATGGCTTTGTGAATTCTTATATGTTCTACCTCGTGTAGATTTGTGATTTCTTCCTTCTGGTCATCACGCACTATCACTACTGCAGTGTCCAGTACGTGCAGATTCCTTTTTGTATTTTCTTTAGTAAGTACCATCTTCATTTTGTTCCACTCCTTTGGAGTCGTCTCTGTGTTCAAGGTTTTACACATGGTCTGGTAGGCCTATTCAACCGCTAGCACACATAAGTCCTAATCATTTCGTCTCACATGGTGAACCTTGTTTAGTACTCTACACACACTATCGAAGGCTTCATCACAGAGAACTGGTAGTGTGTGTCACCTTTCCTGCTGCTGCGCTTTGTTCTGATTCATTATTCTGGAGCTGGTGTGTGCCTGTGCAGGTTTTACAGCATATGTCTATACCCATTGAGAAAGGTGGGCGCACAAGTTGTTCTGCCCCTATTGACTGAATTTCTTTTGAAGCTAGGGTTTTCCAAACCATAGGTGCATCATCCTTCTGCATCCATGCCATTCTTCGAAATTTCCTTGATGGGTAACCCACCATCATGTGGGTGTTGCGTGCAATGCCCACTTCAGTGCATTGAACCGCTGCTGTTCTAGTACTACACTTTAGAATTTACTCATAAATTCATCCACCGCTGACAATCCATATATGTCAGTAGCTCCCTTGCCTCTATTGTTACGCAACACAGTGATCGAACCATCATGTTGCAATTCAGCATTGTTACTTCATGCAGCCAACATCGCCATCTCTCTATCTCTTCATCTAAATCCGAAGTGGAGGAGCTTTCATGCTCCCACAAAATCCTTCCATCTACAGTCGGGTTCACCCAATCCTCTCCTTGTGCAGTTATCTTGTAGATATAGTCGAGATCGTCATCATTATCATCGTCGCGCACCGGTTCAATGTATCGCACTCCTTCGGCTGAATCTAGCAGTACTACTATGTGTTGTGACTTTTTCTCAAAGATCATTTTGCATTTATTCATATTTATGACTCCTTTCATATTGGTAGCCCAGTCTATTCCTAGTAGCACAGGATAGGGATTGCTATCATCGACAGTCTCTATCACTTCAAAATCTATCTGCGCGCTCGCGCCTTCAATATCGACTGTCACCCCTTGCAATCTTCCCATGGGGAAAATTTTCTATTGGTTTGCCATTTGTAACTGAATAGGGTACCATTGTAATATT
This sequence comes from Pinus taeda, assembly GCA_000404065.3. Classification (NCBI taxonomy): domain Eukaryota; kingdom Viridiplantae; phylum Streptophyta; class Pinopsida; order Pinales; family Pinaceae; genus Pinus; species Pinus taeda. The sequence goes on along the minus strand of APFE031085139.1, from coordinate 2,107 downwards.
CCTAACCTAGAATATTCCTCAAACCCCAACAAAAACTCCCACCAAATATGTGCAAATGACATAATAACCCAGAAGTGATAAAATAACAGTGGCACAACATATAATAATGTGAACAGGAAATATAAGCAGATACACAAGAAATGCAGCGAGAAATGCTAAGCCATTTTATTATACTGAGCAATAAATGAGTACAAGAGGTGATTAGACAGATAGCACCTCAACTTGCACAAGGTAAGTGAAGAAATGCTCTCAGAATGACAAGAATGGCCTCTTTGCATGGATGTTGCTACTACTACAAAACAAATGATGATTTTGGGCTACTACCCTCCTTGGAAAAAGCTAAAACTTTGGATTCGAGCTCTACTCAAGAAACCCAGAAAAACCCAGAAAGCTTTTATGAAATGGATGACCCCCAAAAATCACCCCCTTGTGGTTCTGCGCAATTCCTCAAAGGCACTAATGAAACTACTGCTGAAATGCTGATGGAACCACTGCTGAAATGCTGATGAATCTACTTCTAGAATGCCAATGGAAATACCTTGCCCAAACAGGCACTCAAAGTCCCCGGGGCTAAGGGTGAGATCTCCGAACGGAGACACTCAATGCACTAAACAGTGTTGCCGACTAGCTAAACAGCCAGCGTGCTCTAAGTCGAAATGACTATCACAAATGCTCATAACCAGAATGATCCCAAATGAGGGGGTTCCTCTCTATTTTATAGCCTATACCTCTCACAATCCCTAGGCTCACTTTCTCCTGCGTGATCCCCTTCTTGCCATGTGTTCCTTCCCTCCTGTGCAGTCCCTCCATGTGTCTACGTGGGCCCCATTTTTGTGTCCCCTTTTGGCCCCCTTGGTTTCCCCTTAAGTCACAATGTTGTGCTACCTAGGAAGTGACTTTTTATTCTAAAGTGAGTTATGTTCCCCCTTCCTCACTTTTTATATACAAATAACTATAGAAGGCAAAAATCGAACAAAATCAAATATTCCAATTAGGAACATTACAGTCTCCCCCGGAAAAATGTTGCTTGTCCTCTAGCAACTGAAGTAATGGATGCTATAAGATCTCCTCCCTCTCCCAAGTGGCATCCTCATCCGGAAAATTCTTCCACCTCACCAAGCATTCTTGTACCATCCTGCTCCGCAACCGTCTCTCCCTAGAGTCAATGATAGCCTCCAGCTGCAATACCAAATGCCCCTCATCATCCATGGGTGGTAGTTCATCCGTCACGGCCACCTTCTACCCCAATGCCCTCTTTAGGCATGATACATGAAAAATGTTATGAATCTTGCTGCCTTGGGGTAGCTCCAACTTATATGCAACCTATCCAATCCTACATATCACCCTATATGGCCCATAAAAGTGGGGCTTGAGCTTCTCAGCCCCCTTCTGCTTCAGTGATGACTGTCAGTATGGCTGTGATCGTAGGTAGACCATGTCCCCTACCTTGAACTGCCTCTCCACCCTACCCCTATCGGCATACAACTTTTGTTGGTTCTACGCTGTAGCCATGTCATCCTTGAGAGCTCATAGGATATCCTGACTCTCTTGGATCCAAATCTTGGCTCTAGGAGCCCTACTATCACCAAACATCACGTCGAAAAGAGATAAAGGATGATACCCATATAAGGCATAGAATGGTGACATACCAATGGACATGTGATGGGAAGTATTGTAGCAGTACTTCCCCAGATGCAGCCACTTCAGCCACGCTCGCTGCTACCCACTGACATAGTTACACAAGTAAACCTCCAGCCACTTGTTAACTATCTCCGTCTGTCCGTCTATCTATGGGTGATAGCTAGTACTCAGTGTCAACTTCGTCCCCACCAATCAGAACAGCTCCTGTCAAAACCCGCCCATGAAACGACTATCCCTGTCACTGACGATGGTCTTAGGAAGGCCATGTAGCTTGAAGATCTCCCTGAAGAATAGCTCTGCCACCTACGCTGTTGTATAGTTTGGGGATATGGCAAAGAAATGTGCGTACTATGTCAGTCGATCAACAACGAAAAATATACAATCCTTACCCTGTACCATGGGCAACCCTGTGATGAAATCCATCGAAATACTCTCCCATTTCCCCTTCGGAATGGGAAGAGGCTAC
>APFE031085134.1:92099-162497 GCA_000404065.3 Pinus taeda | reverse complement strand
GGCAATTAGATTGCTTGCAAATCTATTGTTTAATTCATAAACAAAACATGGAGATAGACTGAAGCAGCATTGATCTACTTTGCATTTGTATGACAAATGCAGTTCGAAGGCTAGCTGGCTTGACTTCAGGCTCCATCTGTAAGTTTATAAAAGAAATAAGGATAGATAGGCTAACAAGTAATCTAGTCGCTCCCCAGCGGAGTCGCCATTTTGTTATCTAGGAATAGTGTCCACTCGGATGCTGCTATTCCCACTAAGATGGGTAGCTATCTTAGAAACAAACAACAAAAGTCTACTGTTGTTTCCTTTTATGAAAATAGATGAGAGGAGGACCAAGAAGACCAACCTGAGTCTTGTGCTTGATTTCCTCTCCTTCTTGATAGAGCTTTGCCGCTTCTTCTTTGTCTGCCCAGCTTCAAAAGGACCTGTGGAATCACAACAACATACTACTATCCAAGAAAAAAAGATCTAAATTCATAAATAATACAGGATCAGATGTGTATTAACCATATACATGCATATATAAACAAGTACACAAGAATATGGAAGGAAACAAGAATAGCTTTATTCAGATGAAAAGTAGCAAGAGGATTACAACCATGTGCTCTGACCCAGCATCATCCTCCAGCTAAGAAGCCCTTCTTCACCTCAAGTAAAGCTAGATCACCCAACACTATGAATGTACACCAGAAAAGCAACAACACTTCTCTATAAGATACAAAATGCCAGCCTCTAACCCCTGGATCTCTGGGATGAGAGATCCATATATAGATTTTTGCAAAGGTGTGAGTCAACTCTAGGTTTTTGATTAGTGTCCTCTCTCTGATAGTTCTTGGTTCCACTTGGAGATTTCATTGATATCTTACTCATCCTTGAGCGAATTCTGAGAGGCAAGTGTCATATGAGAAGTTTCTAGAAGATTCCTTGATCATCCACTTAGCAAACTGTCTCCGCCATTTGTCTATTCTCGTCCATCACAGCCTGTAGAAGGACTTTTCAGTATTCATCGCACCTCCCATGTGTACTAGGTGCGATGCATCGCACCCTCTGCACCGAGCTTTCAGTATGGTCTAGTTTTGACCATTTATGAGCAGTTTTCAATGGAGAACTTCTGGGAGATGATGTAATCAGTTGACCTTCTTCCTTTAGGCAATGAAGAAACACTTTTAGGGACTTAGGAGTCCTTAGTTTATGGACATTTATGATTGGGTTTGAAGTGCCCAAAAATGTCTATAACAGAGATCAAGCTATTCTAAAGTAGATTCTTTCATTCATATCCTTTTCTTTGTTATCAGAGGTTCTAGTTGAACTACCACAAAGATATAAATTCCTCTACGTGTCCACAAAGTCCTCCATGGGTCTAAGGAGCATCCCTTCTTCATCACTCCCATGGGTACTCTTGTTTTATCCTATGGTTGAACACACTTGTGATCACTCTTCTTCTCTAGCAGATCCCTCATTTTCTATTACTACTAATGTAGGTATTCTACATCACTACTAGATGAATTTATAGATTTAGAGCCTTCACATGAATATCTAGAAGTCAAATTACATATTTTTTTACATTTATCACAAAGTAATAGTATACCTTAAAAGAAGCATGACCTCTCATTCATATATTCTTCTTCACCATCCTTGGAGTGAATATAGGTAGTTTTCTCATAGGAAGAAAGATCTTCAGTATTTTGAGCATATTTACTTTGAGATGTCTTCTTCTTTTTCTTCTTATTTCCAACAACTACATGTTCTAGTTCACTACTTTAGCAACAAGGTTCTTTGTGCTTCTCTCAGGCCACATTTCAATCTTCTCCATATAGACATTGCAATATGTCCAACATTTCCTTTGTTGTCTCGTAATGCCTCACATTATTAATATGTAGCTTAGACATCCCTTTCATGATAATATGCTTGGTTTTTGTATTGAACTCATTCCTCTCTCCAAATGTCTTCATTGATTATCATCAAATAGGCTTCCATTCTAATACTCTATATCTCAAGCTCTGGTCCATTTAAGAATCGAACTTCCTCTAGTGTTAGCCAATATTGATTAGCCATTGCTTCCCTTTGATCTACCTTCAAGCGGTTAAGCTATTCCTAAAGGAACCAGGCCCTAATACCAATTGTTAGAAACAATGTTTAATACTAAGAGAAGGAGTGGCTAAATCAGTATTAAGGTTAACTTTAACTTTTTATGCCAATTTATCTATTCATATTGAAACCTGGCACTCATTCATGTGAGAATCAACAACATATCATTTTTATCAACATAAATCAACACATGAAGACAAAAACCATGAGAAAAATACACATGAACTCTGAGATTTAACATGGAAACCCTTCCAAGAAAAAAAAAAACTAAATATTGTTTGTTATTTGATGTAAAAATGAGCTCCTACTCTATTACATCAAATTTGTTTATGAGCCACCACTCACAGGAAGCACCAACTCCATTAATTTATAGACACTTGATCAACTTACCAAAAGTTCCACCAGAAGCACCAACTTGCAACTCCATCAATTTATGAAAGCACCAACCTGTAGGAGGCACCAACCCCCAATATTTCTTTGAATACCCACTAAGATGGAAGCACCAAATTCTTGTATGTAGGCTCCAACACACACTCAATATGGAACTAATGATTTTTGTACTTGACAAACACTATGTATGATTTTAGCTCTATGTTATCCTCTACAACCTTCTCTTTAATCAATCCATGAAGCACTATGTTCTCTACGCACACTGGAGCAACACACTTTTCTCGCCCCTCTTCTCTTGACAGCATATACTCAACTCTCAGTCCCTTCTATTACACAGGCTCTCTCGACATTTCACAACAATATAGGAACACTCTAGGCCTGTTTCCTCTACATAGGTACTCTTTGCCTCTCTCTACAACACTCGAAATCACTCACAAAGCTCTTCCACATATCCCTCCCAACAATACTGCATCCCCCCACTTTAAACAACTAAAATATAGGGTTTTGTTCATTTGTGCCATAGAGAACATTATTATCTATATTGTCATCTACACTGCACAAGATCGTACTTATGCATGGCACTCCATCCTATTGTTGTGTCTAATTACATGGACACTAGAACAACATTAAATACTAAGAATGGGCTTATGATCATTTTTTTATGCTAACAATCAATTCTTAGTCAAACTGTGTATGGAAAACATTATCACCTTGCATTTTGTTGATTCTTGATCATTGCAACTATATTAAATCAAGGAGTGGGGATTTGATACTTTACTATACTAAATAACCAATTCCCATTTCATTTGTGCACTCTCTCAGGTATATCCATTGTTTTTAATTGATCAAGATACTCAACTTGTACCTTAGGCATGGTATACTTGATTTGTAATTAGATCCTTAGCTCCTAGAAATATATTCCATTTAATTATTCATAGTGGTCATGAAAGATCAGAGGTAGCTTGTTTCCATTCAACATAGGCTCCATTAATTCATTCTATGCAATAATGGTCCTTGTTGCCTTCACTCAACGATATCTATAGTCACTATTACTCCAGTAGCACCAACCCTACTGCGCACATTTACTTAGCTGCTCTAGCCTTGCTTATCCCAACTACATACATGGAAAATTTGGCCCAAAGGGCCCAAGACCTACCGACCCTTATGTCCTTTGAGTGCTTGCTTGAATTTTCTATGGCAAATAGCAAATTTGGAATAACTGCCAAATATGGAGGACTTCTCACGAAAATTGTCGACTAGTTCGTATTCACAGGTTTTAAGCCCTTACACATAGTGGACCCAAAATATGGCACAAGTTCCAAACTTGGCCCATGATACCAAGGAGTTGTCAACTCATCCATGCCTTTAAACATATGGTGTTACCCATTCAAAGGCCTGAATGCCCTCATGTAAGTAACTTCTTATAAAATGAATTGTATTTACCTTATGGGCTTATGGGCTTATGGGCTTCGAACCTAGCCCACTTGTCCTTAGCAACTTCCCTTGGTTTTTTTACATGTTTTCCTCCATAGCACCAGGTGTTGTGACTTTTATCTAGGCCTCTAAGTTCTAAACCTCTTTACTAACATGTGGTGGATAAATTCCCTTTATAACTTTTTGTGCCCCAGGTTCTTTATTGTCGATATAACCATGTGAAAATTCCCTAGTCGTTCACAAGGCCCCACTCAAATAAATATCCTGCTACTGAGTTGGATCCTTGATGCCCTATATAAATCATGAACCTGGAACCCCAAATGCCCATAAATTCTTATTAATTCTTAATTCTAAACTCTTCCATCTATGGCCCACTTTCCACCTATTGGCCTCTCTATAATGAAGACGTTCGTCTTGTCGGCCCCACTGGAAATTCCCAGCTCCCAACTACAATTTCTTTTAGGCTAAACCTTCTAGGAAATATCTAATTGTCATTCCCTTCTATCTCAATTCCATGTTATCCCACGTCACCTTTTAATAAATTTACAGGCTTCCAATTCTCTAACCTTTTGTGCCTTATGGGGTTTCAACCTTCACTAGATTTCAACTATATTTTGGGCTTCTAGGCATTCCAGGGTTCTAACCATTACTAGCTACCAACTAGATTCAAGGCTTCTAGGTATTGTTCCTACTAGGCCTACTCAAATCTATCTAGGTCACTTATTAATAATCTTACGTGCTTCCAGGATTCTTTTCTTTTAGACCTTCCAAGGTTCTCAACTTTTCTAGGTTATAACTAGCTTATGGGCTTCCAAACTTACGAGCTTCTAGGCTTCTGGGCACTGCTACTATGGTTTTAAGGGTCCTTACTATGATTGGAAATAAATTTTAATCTAGGAGGCCATTTTCAAACTTTAACATATTATTGGACATATATTTCCAAGCACTCTCCAACTATGCCACTTCCATGAGGATCCGAGCTAAACACATGGGGAAGAATCTCCTCCAAATTCTGAGACTCCCAAACCATCATAGTCATCATATTATGACTTCTCCAATAAGCCTTCTAATGTGATTATTATCTACAAGATACTACAATGACCATGGTAATCCCCCTAATCTTGACACACCAAGAATATCAATGCTATTTCAGTTGTCATCATAGCTAGCCTAGTGGACATAAATGCTAACTTAGTTAACAACATTCCTACACATATGTTGCCACCAACATCCATTCTAGACTGGCTGACATCAATGCTAGCACTCTTTATATCACTAGAAATCAAAGCAATTCCAATTGTATAGCACATCTCCTAGCATGATTGTTGACATCAATGCCAACACACTTTCTACCACTAGCCTTCTAGGCAATGCCAATTTTCCAAGAACATCTACTGGAATAGGGTGTCATTTAACTGAGTACATCACCATGTGGGTCACCCATCATGATAGTGCTAAAAAAAGGATGGGACTTGGTGGATGTGTATTTATTACTAGGTACTAAATAAAATAATGCTCAAGATTAGGTACACCCTCCCGAGGAGAAATGACCTACCAGATAAATTGCAACAAGAGAAATACTTCACCAAGTTGGACTTGAAGTATGGATATCACCATGTTTGAGTTAGAGAAGAAGATACTATGAAAACCACCTTCAAAACCAGGAAAGTTTTGTATGAGTGTTTAGTCATGCCATTTGGCCTATCCAATGCACCAATTACATTTATGAGGTTAATGAACCATATATTGTGCTCTTTTACAGATTCATTTGCTATTGTTTGTTTGGATGATATGATGGTGTACAATGATACTTGGGAGGAACACATCTCACATTTGGTGCAGTCGTTGGAGACATTAAAGAAGCACCTGCTGCTATCAATCTCAAGAAGTGTGAGTTTCCATAGTGGTATTTGATGTATTTGGGGTATGTGATAGGTGAAGGAGAGATGATGAAATTTTTTTCCAATATGGAGGAAATTATGAAATTTCTAGTGCATACTAATGTTTTTGAGGTTATAATTTTTTTTAGGATAATGAAATACCTGAGGAAATTCATAGCCTCATTTTTAGCAGTGGCAATGCCCCTCCATGTCATAACAACAAGTGGCAAGATTTTCCTGTGGGGAATTTTTCAACATAGGTGTAAATCTTCCTCCCACCCCCTTCGATTAATCCACGTAGAGTCGGAGGTGTTACTTTAACTAACCCAAACTCCATGATCTCATTATGAAATAGGGTTAACAAAACTCTTTCGTTCCCCAAGTTAGCAAAATTAACTTTGTACAAATCCATTGTGTTTGGATCACTAAGAACTTTCCAAGGATATAAATTTTATAGGCCCATTTTACATTTAGGCACCTTAAGCCTTTCTACATAAGCAAGGTTCACCACATGGCAACGAAGTTCCTACATGGGCCTACCACATCTCTTATGGCCAACATGGCTCCCACTGTGTCATCATTCCATAGTGCCTTCATGTCATTTCACTTTACCTATTAGGAATTTTCTATTCCAAACCTCTACGACGCGACATCAACATACACATTAAATGATAGGGATATTCTTTGTCCTACACCTTCCATCGATATGAAAATTTCGTCATGACCATGACCATTTTGATAAGGTAGCATTGTATAACAATGTCATGGATTTGTGCTCTATAGTGACATGGATCTTGGCCACATCCACTTTCATGTCCACACCACATGTAACCCCCCACATCATGTGGTATCACAAAACAACCACCACATGCCATGTGGATTTTGTTGATTTATCATCCATCTGTTATGTTGTTAATATTCCATGTCAGTAGCTCCCACGTCTTGTATCCACGTAACCTCATCATTCCACATTATAAGTATTCACAATTAATTGGGAATTTCATGTTAAGTGATGTATTCCCATTCCCGGGAATAGACATATTGAAATGCTACCCTTAGAATATACTTGCTTATATTCTCCAAAATGTATATATTCATGTCAGTAGTCATCAAGGTTTCCATCCCATAGAGGCACATCTCTGATAGGGCATATGTATTTTCTCGTCAAAAAACTTCAAGAGATTCCATCCAATAGAAGCATCTCCCATCTCCTAGAATAGAGATATTCATGTTATCATATGTCATGACTTTCCCGTCATGCGTAGCAATATCTTTGTCCCATGTGACATACTTACTTTCATCTACTAATAGGAAATATTTCTAATTGTTCCCCATGCCTTCCATAAGTAGCGCAAAGTCTCCATGGCTACTAATGTACATTGCTTTGCAAGGATGGAACGATGCATAATAATGATAATCACCATAGTTAAGTGTTTAACAAGTGATTAAGACACAACTAAGACTAAGCCCCCTGTTCTTACCAAATCCAATATCTTTTTCTATGTATAACATTGAATAATCCAACCTTGTAACTCAACTTGAGGTCTATATGATACTAATACTTGGAAGTCCTAAGGATTCATGGGTATCACTCAAACTCTTCTTGTAGTCAATTTTTGCTCGACCATTGACTTGTCAAGAGCCACACATAGCCACAACACCTCATTGATTTAACCTCGTGCATACTCAGAGGTTCTAGATCAAGCCAAGACATGGCTAACATTACTTTGTAAACTCAATCACGTTAACAATATATATACCAAAAAATGAATCCCAACTATGGTAATTGATTCATGTGTACATTCATCATTCATAGTCAAACAACATATGTCCATGATGTTCATAACATGTTAAACAATGAGAATCACACACAATAATATCATTTATGAGCACATCTAGCATTCATACAAAACCAAACTTAGGAACATACCAACAACCTCAAATATTTGCATGTCCCTCACACCATCGAAATAATTATACAACAATCTCAATGCAAATACACAACACATATTCCTTCATTAATAGTGCATATCATATTATATGAATAATGTTGATCAACCTTACATATTCAGGTAATTAACTTTTAATCTCATGCAACCAACATTAAAAAAAAAAATTCCATGAGCCCCACACTGGCATGAGAGCATAGCAACAAGAATTCATCATGGACATACTATTGGCAGAAAAATTCTAGTATTCACCTAAGTTTTGACCACAAGGTGCCAAGAAAAGGATTTTTCGTAGTCTAGCACAATGCCAAAATTTTCAATCCTTCGCGTGGGAGGAAGGTATCACTTGAGGTGTGTCGGGACTTTCAATGATATTTGGGTAATTTAGACGGTGATAGGTTTTGTATAATTATATAAATTATACATCAATCTCATAACCATTCAAAAATTTTCAACCAACCTTTGCACAAATTATTTAGATGCATAACAGAGAACTTAATAAAGAAATTCAAAATTTTTAAAGGGACACACACACATCATCATTCAATCACATACACATAGAAATGAGGCCCCAAAACACTCTTCTCTATATTACTTGATGAGATCAAGCTATTACAATGCATATCTATAGAGATTTGCCAAGATATTTCAGAATTCCTTTGCAATTAAACAAAGCTATATTACATCATATTATACATAGGGACTTCAAATATCATTCTGATAGCATGTTGGTCCCTCTCTCTATTGCTACCCACAACTTGATCTATGTGGCTTTATATATATTTTTCCTTCCACTCTGATCCACGCTCGCTTTATTTAGTGCATCTTCACCCATTTGACTTGATCCAACTACTTTGGTCAACTTTCACATGATTCTTTCAAATTTGGCATCTTGATCCTTCTTTTGTGGCCTTAGAAAGTCGTGATGTAATTAATTTCCTTCTTTGTTTGTTGTTTTCTTCTTTTTGTTCCCGATTTCTGAACTTTTTTACCATCTACTTTTCCTTCTTTCATTTCTTATCTGTGTGGCTCTTTCATATCAAACATTGATTAAAATTTCTCCAAAAATGAAGGACCCAATAGGCTCTCCCTCGAGTCAATCCTTTGTTTGAAGTTTGGGCCTTCCTGTGATTATGTAATTGATGTTGATGCACCTGTTCCTACGTTGATGCTTCCCCTTCAAATGAAGGACCCAAATCAAGAACTATCTAAAAAACTTGAGCTTCAAAATTATTGTAATCTTCAATTACATTCTTTTATGAAGCAAGCAAGCTAGTAGTTGTAACACCCTCATCTGACATCTACCCAAGTAACTGTCCAACCATGGTAAATATGTGAAGAAATACCACTATAATGGGATTCAACCTCCTAGGTGATCTTAAGGAAGTGGAATCAATGGAAACACACCACATAGACCTTCCACATCAACAACAAAACTTCTAGGATCCATCCCAACCACTCAGGTAACCAACCCCTGGGATAAACTGAAGTTTTAAACAATTAAACCCCTATATTCTCCCTTGGTATGGACATGCATGAATCTAGGAGGCTCCATATGCTCCCATAACATGGGTATGCATGCGTCTGGAGAGTTTTCTCCTCATACCTATGCCTGTGACTCTGGGATTTGTGCCACATTTTAAGGCCCAGATCCCTGGTCACTTCACAGAACTCAATGACACTTTAAAAACTAAGAGGTAACAATAGAATAAGGATACAAATCCAATTACATGAAAATGACTTAACTAGACCCCTACTAGCCATGATAGGCATTTCGTCAAACATGTCACAAATATGCAATCTACAGATTTAACCAATAGATCTAGGGATAAGGGTCTCATACTTATCTGAGAATTGCTAAGAAGCATTGTTCCCTTATATCATTAACTACATTATCATCTATTAGGTCATAGATACATTGTTCATTCATTTACAAATCAAAACATGAGGAGAGCCATACATCATCACTATCATAAAACATGCTTATAACCAACATAATAACAATATAACTATCAAGGATACCTCAGCCATAGAATCCACATATAAACCAATACATTTACACATAATATACCAAGGAAGGACCTCTTATAAATAAATGCAAAAGCCAACCCGGGATGTCTACCACCTTCCACTTGACCATAGATTAGTTAATCCATATCTCTCTTCAGCCAATCACCCCCATGCCATATTGCAAGCATCAATGTGGGACTCAAACAAAAAGAACCAACCAGGAAATCCCAAGGATAAACCACCTCACCCTCATCAATAGAAATCAGACTAGATCACTAGGAAAAAACAAGCATGGATGCCCCCAAATTTCTGCACCTACACCATGAGGAATTTTCTTGTCTCCTAGTCTCTCATGCTTTACCACAATCCACAGTATGATCCAGGGATCACTAGGACCTAGACTAAGACTCCACCCTCTAGGATTTACCGTATATCTTGCCATTCACCGAAAAGGATTCCTAGGCCTAATAAAGGGAAACCACCTCTAGGATTTATTGTATATCCCACCATTAACTAGTCAAGGATTCCTAGTCCCACCAAGGCACACAATACCTAGATTTATCACAACCAACAATCTGGTTCACGGGTCACTAGGTCAGTGGTTTTACTGCAATCCATAGTCTGATCCATGGATCACTAGGCCATGTGTTCTTTCTTTCGGAGATCCACCTCACTCAACCTCGAATCCATCCGAAAATCCATCTCAACCAAAACATGAGAACCAAATCACACCATGGCTATCCAAAAGTGGAAGACTAGGATGAAAACATTATCACACTTGGAAACATCCATGCCATAAAAACAAAGAAGGACATGCACCACTGTGCATGCAAAATATAGCAAGGAAGACACACAAGCAAATAGATACCTACAAAGAATCATGTTGTAGATGCTTGATCCTGCTCTTCCTTTCTTGATCCTTCCTTCCTCTTGCCTTTTTTTTCCTTTCTTGATCGAATGCCAAAGTTCTCTGAGAAAATTCGAAGTGTCCAAGAGTGAGTGAGAGAGAGAATAATGAGAGAGCTCCAAAACTAAACTAACAAAAGGTTACAAATTAATCCTAAAAATCCTTTTTATCAATTAGGCCTCTATTTTCCGTTATTTTCCTTCATTTTCCTCCTCACATGCAACTTGTGACCTTTCACCTTCCTTTTCTCCTAATTTTCATTACTTTCATCAATAAATGTGCCAAAAATGCTATTTTTTCTTTCCAAATGTGTTAGCCATTTTCTTTGTGAATTTTTTTAGCCATAATAAACAAAATGAACACCCATACTAGGATTTCTTACCCAACATTAAACTTGGAATAAGTGTCCCATCAACTGTGATTATTATTTTCCCCTTATTAACTTTTGTTACATGGAATTTTCACTAGAACTGTTACAGAACCCTCCCTCTCGAGGGACATTGTCCTCGGTATTCAACCACACTTATACCTCAGAAAAACCACTGAAAAGAAAACATGTCACCCATCAAACTTTGTAACATATCTCAATTCAGTATTTACAATGATAACCCTACTAAGAAGAAAACCAACATGACAACATAACATCATAATAACATGACATTCATACCGCTTATTGGAGATTTATAACTTATCTCATGGTGGTATTTACATCCACATACATATGTACATATACCAAAAATCACCAAAACATATACCAAATACATATACCAAAACATTCGCTCAACTAATGAATAAGGAAGGATACATAGCCCACATCTGATCCTCCATATCCCATGTAGCCTCATTGAGCCCAAAGTGCTTCCACTGCACTTTAACCATCTTGATTTCATAGTTCTGGACCATGAGCACCATTCTCTAAAATATACACTAAGGATCTCGGTGGAATTCTCCATCTCACTCCACCTGCAATACATACCATTCAATCACATGATCAACATCTTTAAAATACTTCTTAAGAAATGACACATGGAAAACATCATGTACATTCACTATTGGAGGTAGTGCAAGTTGATAGGATTCTAGTCCGGTCCTCTCAATAATCCTGAAAGGTCCACAAAACTGGGGTGCCATCTTGGCACATGATCCAATCTGCAAGGATCTATTCTTTGGTTTGATGCACAAGTACACATGTTCCCCAACCTAGAACTCCTTAAAAAATCTATTCTGATTTGCATAGCTCTTTTGCCTATCCTGTGTTTCTTTCAAATTCTTCTTGATTACCTATATTTCACACTCCATGTCTCCTAACATGTTTGGTCTAATCAGCACCTTCTTTATTGGATCACTCCAATTGATGGGAGTATTGCAAATCTGACCATACAATAACTCAAATAGACTAATCTTCAAAAATTTCTAATATCCATTGTTGTAAGAGAAATCTACCACTAAATGATACTTTTCCCACTTTCACTACTGATGCATAACGTACATCATCAACATGTCCTCCAATATCTCATTGACCCTCTCAACCTTTCCATCTATCTATGGATGATAAGTTATACTAAAGGCAAAATATGTGCCCAAACCTGCAAACAACTACTTCCAAAACTTGAAAGTGAACTTTGCATCCTTGTTTGACACGATCTTCTTTGGAACACCATGCAATCTGACCACATCTCCGATGAACACCTATGCCACATCACCAGTTAAATACATTTCTTTACTAGAATGAAGTGCGGAACCTTTGTAAACCTGTCTACAACATCCATGATGGAATCATGCTATCTCACTATCCTTGGAAAACCTGTGATAAATTCCATGAAAAGGACCTCCCATTCCACTCTAAAATCTCAATCGGTTGTATCAGTGCACTTGGATGGTTACACTCTACCTTCACCCAATGACAATCCAAACACCTAGCCACAAAATCTGCTACATCCTTCTTCATATTCGGCAAATAATAAAACTTCTTCACTATGGTCAATGTATTCTAATAGCCTGGTTGACTTGAATACAGTTTCGCATTAAACTCCCTCAAGGTCACCTTCTTGAGCTCACTGTTGTCTGACACATATATCATGTCTCTAAATCTGATCAATCCATATGTCATGAGACAATAGTCCACATCCTGTAGACATGCATTTGTACTTGTACATGTACCACTACTTGCATATGTACCTGTATCACTCCCTATACCTGTACCTATACTCGACTACAACCTTTGCATAATCTCCATATAACTGTCATCCTATTGACCTGCATGCAAGATCCTACCCTGTAGATCTGTTCCATGGGAACTCATAGATGCTATATGATTTAGCTGTATCCGCCTGCTAAGAGAATCTACGACCCTATTCTCATTTCCTTTAATGTACTGATCTCAAAATCAAACACACTGATTATGGAAAACCATCTAGCTTTCATGGCGTTGAGATTTGACTAGTCAAATAGATATCTCAATCCACTCTGATCACCCATCAATACAAAACCTCCTGCTAAGAAGATAGTGCCTCCACATATTCAATGTATGTATGATCCCTACTAGCTCAAGATCATGCATTGGATAGTTGCTTGTGCTCATTTAGTTTCCATGACTCATAGCATACTACTTATCCTTCATGCATAAGGAATCCACCAAGTCCTCTCTTCCAAGAATATGTACTTAATACAAACTCATTGTCTGTATCTGCGATATTTGACACTGGAGCATGTGTCAACAACTACTTAAGCTACTCAAAACTAACCTCACACTCCTCTATCGATTCAAATTTTTTACCTATTATGTGTAATGATACAATAGGATAAGAAATTTGTGAGAAGTTCCTAATGAACCTCTTGTAATAACCTACCAATCCTAGGAAATATCTCACCTCATCCACATTCTTGGGAGCTTCCCAATCCATCATAGCTCTTACCTTTTCTGGATCCACTGTTATGCCCTCCTTAGTGACAACATGTCCCAAGTAATGTACCTCATTTTGAAATAAACTACATTTCATGAGCTTAGCATACAACTGATGCTCTCTCAACAACCTCAATACTACTGCCAAATGCTCGGCATGCTCTTCCTCATTTTTAGAATATACCAATATGTAATCAATGAACACAATAACAAACTTGTCCAAATACAAATGCAACACAGTATTCATCAAACACTTACAGGTATCTAGAGAATTATTTAAACCAAATGGAACTATGACAGACTAATAATTCCCATACCTGTTTTGGAAAGTTGTCTTGTAAATATCCTCCTCTTTAATGTGTACCTGATGATATCTGGATTTCAGATCAATCTACAAGAACACTTCTTCTCCCTTTAGCTAATCAAACAGGTTATCAATCCTTGGTAATGGATACATTTTCTTCATGGTCACTTTGTTTAAGCACCTGTAGGCAATGCATAATCTAAGAGTATCGTCCTTCTTCTTCATAAACAATATTGTTGCACCCCGAGGTGATACACTTGGCTGAATGTATCCTTTGTCAAGCATCTCTTTCAGCTGCAACTTCAAATCTACCAAATCAGGTGTGATCATCAAGTAAGGTTCTTTTGATGTTGGATCTTTCCCTGGAACTAACTCAATAAAAAATTATACTTCCTTGTGAGGTGGAAACTCTAAAATATCTGTGGCAAATACATCTTGAAACTGTTGTAGAAATAGGTACCTGCTCAAAACTTCTGCATCCTCAACTTCCTTAACTTTGTCACTAGAAATATGAATTGTAAATAATAACACACCACCTTTCCTGTGACTATGCTTGGCCTGCATAGTTGTCACCATCCTAACTAATGTGGCTTTCTTCTTTCCCTGTAAGAATCTTGGTTCCCCATTGTCATCCAAGCACACAATGACTTTGTCATAACAATCCACCTTAGTCTAGTGAACGCTGAAGGTATATTCAGGCCATACATAATAGCATACTATATGATCCCAATGAGAATATGTTCAAGTGTGCTACTGTAGACATGTCATTTAACTCAAATGTGCAACATCTTACCCAATGATGAAATCTTTTCTTTGTACCTATAGCCAACTACACTAACCAAGATTTTGCATGCACTTTTTTATTCAAACCAAACTTATCTACCAAGTCAAGATTAACATAACTATAATTATATCTAGGTTCAATCAAAATAGAAACAACTTGATCACAAAGCTTATTATCCATCTCTGATGGTTTTCCTGTCTATTGTGCACTGCTACATAGATACAAGGAACACTCTATCCATCGTCCCGAATAGTCTCTGCCTCATGTGCACTATATATCAGAGGCATACAACTAGGATTTTGTGGACAATATCTCTTAAGATTTTTCTTACTGCATGTCTGACACTCCAACCGTCCAGTACCATCACCTCTATGTTGCTACTATGATCCATGTCCTAGTCTAGCTGAATTGAAAATATTTTGTGGTGCCACATTTTCTTTCTATTATGCATTCTGTGGCCTTTCTCTTTTCGATTTCCATTTACTCTTACCTTTATCATTATCCTTCCCTTTCCATCCTTGCTAGGATTCATTCTTACACTTTCATTATTCATCGCAATGTTTCAATTTTCCAATAACCTCCTCAAGTGACCAAGGCTCATCATAATCAATCTGATTTCTAAATGCTAATGGAAAACCACTAAAAAACCATTGAACCTTAACCTTCTCATATTTAAGATATGATACATAGCTCAATAGATCCATGAACTTAGTTGTGTACTCTTCATCTGTCATCGATCCCATCTTTAGCTCATACAATTCTTTGGCCTTACCATCGTAGTACTTGCCTGAAACGTAATTCTTCTTGAAAATACTCTTGAACTCATGACAACTCAATTCCTTTGTCCTGATGTCTTTGAACTGCTTCACATATTCCCACCAGATATTTTCTTTACCTTTTAGGATGAATATAGGAATTATGGCCTTCATGTTTTCTATGTACTCATGCAACTCAAATAACTTGTTCATCCCAAGTATCCAAGCCTCTACATATTCTAGTTTCATGAAGTCTCCATCAAAAGTAGGTGCATTTTCTTTCCTAAATTCATATGGAACGTATCCCCTATCACTCCTCCTATAAGGAACAATGATGATCATGATGCCTATCAGAACCAAAACTAGAATAATACATGTGACCATCACCTCTCCTATCCGGAGTATCCAACAACCTACCATATTTAACCGTGTCATCTCTATCTGACCTGTGACCACCATGAGACCTACTCCCATATGCCCCATTAGTTATGTCCTCCAATCCATGTCCCCTACCACTGAAATTCTAAAAACTTTGAAGGAGTATTGCATTAGCCTCTGCTTGTTTCTCTTATGCCTGCATGATTTTTTCATTTTCCACCTTACAACTTCTTATTTCTTCCTTCAAGATTCTCAATGTATCTGTTAAGTTAGAAGAGTATCGAAATGTTGGGTGTAGAGTCTGATTATCTTCTTCATGTAGAGCTATCACTGCATTGGACCCCAGTTCGTAATATGGTGGTAACGTTTCCCATAATATTTGTGTTGCAAGGGGGGTCCAGGGGGGGTGGCTGCAATCTTTGGGAGCCCTCCCCCCTAGCGGGGGATCTGGGGCAGCACCCCGAAAGCTAAAAATAGATTTAAAATTGCCTTGTAAAATGTTGTAATTTCGTAATCAATCTGGGTCGTTCATTAGGTGGAGATCTGACGATAGAATTTATGTTTAATTTAGGGTTTTTCGCCCTATAAGGCAACCCCTCGCTATATATGAGGGAATTGTATTGCGTCTATGTAGATCTGTATGCTTAGAGAGAAAGAGAGAGGAGATTATGTGAGAGCGAAGAGGGAATTACAGCAGATTTGTTGTAGGTTGTATCTCTTCAGTTTGCTGGATAATATAAAAGGAAGGGCTAGCTGTTTCTCATGGACGTAGCCTAAATTAGGTGAACCACGTATATCTATGTCTCTCTCGTTTTATGTGTTTTATGTGTTTATATTTCTGCAATATATTTTATGTGTTTCATTTCTCTGTAATATATAATTTTCTAACAACTGGTATCAGAGCCAAAGTTCTATTTGGCTGATAAAATCATAGGAGAGAAGGGTTCCTAGTTTGAGTGGGAGCAATGGTAGAAGATGGTAGGTTTAGGGTCGAAACTTTAATGGCCAAAACTACCAGCTATGGAAGACACAGATGGAAGATTATTTTTACCATAAAGATCTGTACCAACCATTGAGCGGAAAGACAAAGAAGTTGACAAAGATTTCAGACACAGAATGGGATATTCTTGACATAAAGGAACTTGGAACAATATGGTTGTGCCTAGTGGCATCGATAGCCTTCAATATTTCAAAGGAAATGACAACAGAGGGTTTAATGTCACCATTGGCCAAACTATATGAAAAAGCCTCGGCCTCAAATAAGGTATTTCTTATGAAGCATTTATTTAGTATGAAGATGTCAGAAGGGGGATCTGTTGCTGATCATTTAAATGAATTTAATACAGTTATGAGTCAGTTAAGTTTTGTAGGGGTAACTTTTGATGATGAAGTTAGGGCTCTATTTTTTTTATGCCCATTTCCAAAAAGTTGGAATGGTTTAGTTATGGACATTACTAACTCTATCTCTGGATCTAGTACTTTAAATTTTGATGATGTTGTCGGTGCAATCCTTAGCAAGGAAATGCGATGGAAAAGCTCTTGTGAGACATCAGGTAATTCTTTGACTGCAGAGAATAGGGGAAGAAAAATGGAAAGAGGAAAGAGCCCATGATATTGTAGTAAGTCAAGGAAAGGTAGATCCAAGTTAGATCATGGATAGTGTACTGGAAATGCGGGAAGAAAAGATACCTGAAGAAAGATTATAAGTCTCAGAAAGGAAAAGAAGGAGATGCACAACAAGAAAATAATCATGAAGCGAATGTGACAGGTGATGTGTTGCAAGATGCTTTGATTCTTTCATTAGAAAATATTATTGATGCCTAGGTGGTAGATTCAGGGGCCTCATTCCATGTCGCACCTAATATTAAACATTTTCATGATTATGTTGAAGGCGATTTTGGACAGGTTCAATTGGGTGATGATAAACCCTGTAAAATCATTGGAATGGGTATAATTTTCATCAAATAGGGGAATGGAATTAAATGGCTATTGAAGATGGTAAGGCATGTTCCAGATCTGGAGAAAAATCTAATTTCAACAGTGTTGTTGGGAGGTGAAGGTTGTGTGACTACTTTTACAGATAAAAGCTAGAAGGTCACTAAAGGATCCCTAGTAATAGCAAAAGGAGAAAAGGTTGGTACATTATATTTATGCAATGGTATTTCTAATTATTTTAATGATTTAACCTATATAGGAGAACATATAACATTGTGGTATCATATGCTTAGGCACATGAGTGAGAAGGGGATGCAGATTATTCACTCAAGAAATTTGTTGCTAGGTTTGAAGCATGTTGATTTAAAATTCTGTGAGAATTGTGTTTATGGAAAACAGAAGAGAGTTAGATTCCTTAAAGTTTGGAAAGAAAAGAAGAGTGAAAAATTAGAGATTGTGCATATAGATGTATGGGGACCTTCTCAGGTATCATCTCTTAGTGGCTCTCGTTATTATATTACTTTTATTGATGATGCAACCAGAAAAACCTAGAGGTATTGTATTCGAAATAAATCTGATGTATTTGATACTTTCAAGAAATGGAAAGGTTTGGTTGAAAATGAGACAGGAAAAAGGTTGAAGTGTCTCAGATCAGACAATGGAAGTGAATATTGCAGCAAAGAGTTTGATAGGTACTATTCAAAGAATGGAATTCGCAGAGGGGAGACAGTTCTAGGAACACCACAAGAAAATGGTGTGTCACAAAGGATGAATAGGACAATCATGGAGTGTGCAAGGTGCATGAGATTGCATGCAGGATTGCCTTTACAATTTTGGGCAGATGTTGTAGATATTGTTGTTTATCTAATAAACAGAGGGCTTTCAAGTTCCTTGGATGGTGATATTCCAAAGGAGATGACAGGTAAAAGTAACTACTCATTTCTAAAGACTTTTGGTGTGAAGCCTTTGTCCACATTATTAAAGAAAATAGACCAAAGCTGGGCAAAATCAAATAAATGTACATTTCTTTGATATGGTGTTAATGATTTTGGTTATCACTTTTATGATTATGAAAAACACAAAATCATTAGGAGCAGAGATGTCATATTCAATGAAAAGGTTGTGTATAAGGATCAGATGTAGGAAAAGAAACATGAAAAAGAAAACAGAGAATACACAATCCTTGATGACATCACATAAAAAGTGAAGGTGCTTGAAAATCATAATTATCAACAGCCAGAACAACAACACCAACCACAACAAAAACAAGCACCTCAAACACCTGAAAGTGGTGTTAGAAGATCTACTAGGATAAGTAGACCCCCTGAACGCTACTCTCCTTCATTATATTATGTATTGTTGACTGATTTTAGTGAACCAGAATGTTATGAAGAAGTAGTGCAGGTAGAAACCAGGAAGAAGTGGGAGCAATCCATGAAAGAAGATATGGACTCCTTAGCACATAACTGACTTAGGACTTAGTCAGGTTGCCTGCAGGTAAAACAACATTGCAGAATAAATGGGTTTACAGGTTGAAGGAAGAGGATGGTATAAAGCTTGACTTGTGATGAAGGGATTTGCACAGAAAATGGGTATAAACTTTGATGATATATTTTCTCCTATTGTTAAAATGACTTCAATCATAACTATTTTAAGTCTAGTAGCAGCTGAAGATTTTCATCTTGAGCAGTTAGATATAAAGACAACCTTTCTCCATGGGGATTTGGAGGAAGAGATATATATGCAGTAGCCACAAGGATATGAGGTAAAAGGGAAGGAGAAACTAGTGTGCAGGTTGAAGAAGAGATTGTATGGCTTAAAACAGGCTCTAAGGCAGTGGTATCTAAAATTTGACAAGTTTATATCTGAACAAGGTTATACTAGATGTCACTCTAATAATTGTCTTTATTTCAAAAGGAAAAATGATGGAAATTATATTATATTGTTATAGTATGTTGATGAAATGATTGTTGTGGGTTCTAACATGCAGGAAATAAATGTGCTCAAAATAAAATTGGCGAACTCATTCGCAATGAAGGATTTGGGTGCTGCAAAACATATCCCTAGTATGAGAATAACTAGAGTTAGGAAGAATCGAAAATTAACATTGTCTTAGAGTGAGTACGTAGAAAAGGTGTTGAAAAGATTTAATATGAAAAATGCAAAACTAGTTAGTACACCTTTGGCTATCCATTTCAAACTAAGGAGGTGTGTCCCAAGACTCAGGAAGAAATGGCTTATATGTCTAAAGTTCCATATGCATCAGTAGTTGGAAGCTTAATGTATCCAATGGTTTACACAAGGCTTGATATTTCACATGCAGTGGGAGATGTAAGAAGGTACATAAAAAATCTAGGAAAAGAACATTGGATGGCAACGAAGTGGATTCTCAGGTATTTGAGAGGTACCATAAATCAAGCATTATGCTTTGGTTGTTCAAACATTTTTGTAAAAGGATATGTTGATGTAGATATGGTGGGTGGTAGAGATAACAGGAGGAGCACAACAGGGTATGTGTTTACTATAGGTGGAACAGTTGTTAGTTGGGTTTCAAAATTGATAAGTGTTGTTGCACTCTCACCAACAGAAGCAAAGTATATTGCTGCTAAAAAGGCTAGTAAAGAAATGATTTGGTTACAAAGGTTTCTGGATGAATTACATAAGAAGCAGGAGTTGGGAAGGTTATACAGTGATAGCCAGAGTGCCATACATCTTGCAAACAACTCTACATTTCATTCCAAGACTAAACATATATAGCTCAAGTAAAATTTCATATGGTCAGTGTTTGAAGATGGACAGTTGAAGCTGGAAAAGATACACACTAGCCAGAAATCTTGCAGATATGTTAACAAAAGTTGTAACCAAGGAGAATTTGAGATTCTACTCAATTTCATTCGATCTTCAAGTATGATGAAGAAGATGAGAAACAACTAAGTCCAAAGTGGAGTCATTGTCCAGTAAATGAAGCAGCAGTGGAGTTGCTATAATCAATCTCCAAGTGGGAGATTTTTGGTTATGGAGCCTAATTATCTTCTTTATTTAGAGGTATCACCACATCGGACCCCAGTTCATAATGTAGCGGCAACGTCGCCTGTAATATTTACGCTGCAAGGGGGGTCTAGGGGGGGTGACTACGATCTTTGGGATCCCCCCCGACGGGGGATCCGGAGCAGTGCCACCAAATATAAAAGTAGATGTAAAATTGCATTGTAAAATGTTGTAATTTCATAGTCAATCTAGGTTGTTCATTAGAAGGAGATATGACGCTAGAAGTTATGTTTAATTTATGGTTTTTTGCCCTAGAAGGCAACCCCTCACTATATATGAGGGAGTTGTATTGTGTCTATGTATATCTGTATTTTGAGAGAGAAAGAGAGAGGAGATTGTGTGAGAGTGAAGAGGGAATTACAACAGATCTCTTTTAGGTTGTATCTCTTCAGTTTGTTGGATAATATAAAAGGAAGGATTAGTTGTTTCCTGTGGACGTAGCCCAAATTAGGTGAACCATGTATATCTGTGTCTCTCTTGTTTTATGTGTTTTTTGTGTTTATATTTATGCAATATATATTATGTGTTCCATTGCTCTGTAATATATAATTTTCTAACAACTGGTATCAGAGCTAAAGGTCTATTTGGCTGATAAAATTATAAGAGAGAAGGGTTCCTGGTTTGAGTGGGAGCAATGGAAAAATATGGTAGATTTAGGGTCAAAAAATTTAACGGCCAAAACTACCAGCTATGGAAGATGCAGATGGAAGATTATTTGTACTAGAAAGATCTGTACCAACCATTGAGCGGAAAGACAAAGAAGCTGACGAGTGTGACAAACATAGAATGGGATATTCTCGACAGAAAGGCACTTGGAACAATACTGTTGTGCCTAGCGGCATCGGTAACATTTAATATTTCAAAGGAAACTACAATAGAGGGTTTAATGTCGGTGTTGGCCAAAGTACATGAAAAAATCTCAGCCTCAAACAAGGTATTTCTTATGAAGGGTTTATTTAATATGAAGATGTCAGAAGGTGGATCTGTTGTTGATCATTTAAATGAATTTAATATAGTTACCAGTCAGTTAAGTTCTATAGGGGTAACTTTTGATGATGAAGTTAGGGCTCTGTTATTTCTGTGCTTATTGCCAGAAAGTTGGAATGGTTTAGTTATGGCCATTAGTAACTCTATCTCTAGATCTAGTATGTTAATGTTTGATGATGTTTTCAGTGCAATCCTTGGCGAGGAAATGCGATGGAAAAGCTCTAGTGAGACATCAGGTAATGCTTTGACTGCAGAGACTAGGGGAACAAAAATGGAAAGAGGAAAGAGCCCAAGATATCACAGTAAGTCAAGGAAAGGCAGATCCAAGTCTAGATCGGGGATAGTGTGCTGGAAATATGGGAAGAGACGACACCTGAAGAAAGACTGCAACTCTCGGAAGGGAAAAGAAGGAGATGCGCAGGAAGAAAATAATCATGAAGCAAATGTGACAGATGACATGTTGCAATATGCTTTGATTCTTTCATTAGAAAATATTATTGATGCCTAGGTGGTAGATTAAGGGGCCTCATTCCATGCTGCACCTGATAGGAAACATTTTCATGATTATGTTCAAGGTGATTTTGGACAGGTTCGATTGGGTGATGATAAATCCTATAAAATCATTAGAATGGGTACATTTTTCACAAAATAGTGTTATGGAAATCAATTGATATTGAAGGAGGTAAGGCATGTTCCAGATCTGAAGAAAAATCTAATTTCAACAAGGCAGTTTGGAGGTGAAAGCTATGTGACTACTTTTACAAATAAAACCTAAAAGGTCACTAAAGGATCCCTGGTAATAGCAAAAGGAGAAAAGGTTGGTACATTGTATTTATGCAATGGTATTTCTAATTATTTTAATGCTTTAACCTCTATAGGAGAATATACAACATTGTGGCATCATATGCTTGGGCACATGAGTGAGAAGGGGATGCAGATTCTTCACTCAAGAAATTTGTTGCTAGGTTTGAAGCATGTTGATTTAAAATTCTGTGAGAATTGTGTTTATGGAAAGCAGAAGAGAGTCAGATTCCTCAGAGTTGGGAAAGAAAAGAAGAGGGAAAAATTAGAGCTTGTGCATACATATGTATGGAAAAATGCTTAGGTATCATCCCTCAGTGGCTCTCATTATTATGTTACTTTTATTGATGATGCAACCAAAACAACCTGGATTTATTATATTCGAAATAAATCTGATGTAGTTGATACTTTCAAGAAATGGAAAGATTTGGTTGAAAATGAGACAGGAAAAAGATTGAAGTGGCTCAGATCAGACAAGGGAGGTGAATATTACAACAAAAATTTTGATAGGTACTGTTCAGAGAATGGAATTCGCAGAGAGAAGACAGTTCCAGGAACACTGCAAGAAAATGGTGTGTCAGAAAGGATGAACAGGACAATCATGGAGTGTGCAAGGTGCATGAGATTGCATGTAGGATTCCCTTTACAATTTTGGGCAGATGTTGTAGATACTGTTGTTTATCTAATAAGAAGATGGCCTTCAAGTTCCTTGGATGGTGGTATTCTGGAGGAGGCATGGACAGGTAAAAGCGTAAACTACTCATTTCTAAAGGCTTTCGGTTGTGAAGCCTTTGTCCACATTAATAAAGAAAATATAACAAAGCTTGAGGCAAAATCAAAGAAATGTACCTTTACTAGATATGGTGTTAATGATTTTTGTTATCGCTTTTATGATTATGAAAAATACAAAATCATTAGGAGTAGAGATGTCATATTCAATGAAAAGGTTTTCTATAACGATCAGATGCAGGAAAAGAAACATGGAAAAGAAAATAGAGAATGCACAGCCCTTGATGACATCAAAGAAAAAGTGAAGGTGTCTGAAAATCATAATGATCAACAGCCAAAACAACAACAACAAGCACATCAAACACCTGAAAGTGGTGTTAGCAGATCTACCAGGATAAGTAGACCCCCTGAATGATACTCTCCTTAATTATATTATGTATTGTGGACTGATTCTAGTGAACCAAAATGTTATGAAGAAGTAGTGCAGGTAGAAACTATGAAGAAGTGGGAGCAAGCCATGAAATAAGATATGGATTCCTTAGCACATAACCAGACTTAGGACTTAGTCAGGTTGCCTACAGGTAAAATAGCATTGCAGAATAAATGGGTTTACAGGTTGAAGGAAGAATATGGAGGTAGAAAAAGGTATAAAGCTAGACTTATGGTGAAGGGGTTTGCATAGAAAAAGGTTATGGACTTTGATGAGATATTTTGTCCTGTTGTTAAAATGACCTTAGTCGGGACTATTTTAAGTCTAGTAGCAGCTGAAGATTTGCATCTTGAGCAATTAGATGTAAAGACATCCTTTCTCAATGGGGATTTGGAGGAAGACATATATATGTAGCAACCATAAGGATATGAGGTAAAAGGGAAGGAGAAACTAGTGTGCATGTTGAAGAAGAGCTTGTATGGCTTAAAACAAGCTCGAAGGAAGTGGTATCTAAAATTTGATAGGTTTATTTCTAAACAAGGTTATACTAGATGTCACTCTGATCATTGTGTTTATTTCAAAAGGAAAAATGATGGAAGTTATATTATATTGTTATTGTATGTAGATGAAGTGATTGTTGCAGGTTATAACATGCAGGAAATAAATGTGCTCAAAAGAAAATTGGTGAACTCATTTGAAATGAAGGATCTGGGTGCTGCAAAAAAAATCCTTGGTATGAGAATAACTAGAGACAAGAAGAATTGGAAATTAACATTATCTCAGAGTGAGTACATAGAAAAGGTGTTGAAAAGATTTAATATGAAAAATGCAAAACGAGTTAGTACACCTTTGGCTAGCCATTTCAAACTAGGTAAGGAGGTGTGTCCCAAGAATTAGAAAGAAATGGCTTATATGTCTAAAGTTCCATATGCATCAGCAGTTGGAAGCTTAATGTATGCGATGGTCTACACAAGGTCTGATATTGCACATGTAGTGGGAGTTGTAAGAAGGTACATAAACAATCCACGAAAAGAACATTTTATGGCGGTGAAGTGGATTCTCAGGTATTTGAGAGGTACCACAAATCAAGCATTATACTTTGGTGGTTCAAAAATTGCTCTACAGGGATATGTTGATGCAGATATGGTGGGTGATAGAGATAACAAGAGGACCACAATAGGGTATGTGTTTACTGTAGGTGGAACAGCTGTCAGTTGGGATTCAAAACTGCAAAGTATTGTTGCACTCTCAACAACGGAAGTAGAGTATGTTGCTGCTAGAGAGGCTAGGAAAGAAATGATTTGGTTATAAAGGTTTCTGGATGAATTGCATAAGAAGCAGGAGTTGGGCAGGTTATATAATGATAGCCAGAGTGCCATACATCTTGCAAAGAACTATGCATTTCATTCCAAGACTAAACATATACAACTCAAGTACCATTTCATACAATCAGTGTTGGAAGATGGACGCTTGAGGCTAGAAAATATACACACTAGCTAAAAATCTTGCAGATATGTTAACAAAAGTTGTAACCAGGGAGAAACTGAGATTCTCCTCAGTTTCAATTGGTCTTCAAGTATGATGAAGAACATGAGAAACAGCTAGGTCTAAAGTGGAGTCATTGTCCAGCAAATGAAGCAGCAGTGGAGTTGCTATAATCAGTCTCCAAGTGGGATATTTTTGGGTATTGAGCCTGATTATGTTCTTTACTCAGAGGCATCACTGCTTTGGACCCTAGTTCATAATGTGGCAACAACATCGCCCATAACATTTACACTATAATGGGAGTCCAGTGGGGGCGACTAGGATCTTTGGGAACCCCTCCCCCCCCGGTGGGGGATCGAGGGCAGTGCCCCCTAAGCTAAAAATATATGTAAAATTGCCTTGTAAAATTTTGTAATTTCATAGTCAATTTGGGTCATTCATTAGGCGGAGATCTGACGACAGGAGTTATGTTTAATTTAGGGTTTTTTTCCCTATAAGGCAACCCCTTTCTATATATCAGGGAATTGTATTGCGTCTATGTAGATCTGTATTCTGAGAGAGAAAGAGAGAGGAGATTGTGTGAGAGCGAAGAGGGAATTACAACAGATCTGTTGTAGGTTGTATCTCTTCAGTTTCTGGATAATATAGAAGGAAGGACTGGTTATTTCCTGTGGATGTAGCCCAAATTGGGTGAACCACGTATATCTATGTCTCTCTTGTTTTATTTGTTTTCTGTGTTTATATTTCTGCAATATATTTTATGTGTTCCATTGCTCTGTAATATATAATTTTCTAACACAAACACCACATTTCTCATCTGATTCATAGGGAGAATATTTGTAGTCTACCATCTTGCTAGTCATCTTTGATATTATTCCTTAAGGCATACTATGTCAACTAAACCCAATCACAATAAACCAAAGTACCTTAGCACAATTCAAAGAGGATACCTCATCTGTGAGGTCAACCAATTAGTGTAATACATGTATAACATAATCATGATAACATATATACATATAATACATGAGCATATAAGCATAAAACCATCATTCTAGCTAGAGTCTAATCATCAATGCACGACCATATGAACTACACATACCATGAACTCATGCATGACAACAACAACCATATCAATGTACACTAACAATACACAAGCATAAACAACATGTAACCAATCTTACACTCATGATGACACACTTCACAACAACAACATCCTCTTTCACATGGTGACATCACTACAACCATGACCAACACCATGCATATGAAGCAATCATATACACTGCAAGGATGATTAACACACTTGTAACCGACATCAATGCATGACCAACACACACTGCCCATCCAGTCCAAGGGGTGAACCATGCTTTAATACCACTCTATAACACCCTCATCCAACATCTTCCCAAGTAATCATCCAACTAGGGTAAATATGCATCAAGAGGCCACTATAATGGGATTCAACCTCCTGGGTGACCCTAGGGAAGTGGAATGGACAGAAACACACCACACAGACCTTCCACATCATCAATAGAACTCCTAGGAGCCATCCCAACCACTTAGGTAACCAGCCCCTAAGACCAGCCGATGCTTTAGACCATTAAACCCCCATACACTCCCTTTATATGGACATGCATATGTCCAGGAGGCTCCAGAGGCTCCCAAAATATGGGTATGGATTCATATGGAGACTTTTATCCTCAGACCTCTGCCTGTGACTCCAGGATTTGTGCCACATTTTCAGGCCCAAAGCCCAGGTCACTGCTCAGAACTCAATGAAACTTTCAGAACTAAAATATAATAACAGAATAAAGATACAAATGCAATTGCTTGAACAAGGACTTGAATGGAACCCTATTAGCTATGACAAGAATTTTGTCAAACATGTCACAAATATGTAATCTACAAGTTTAAACAACAGATCTGAGCATAGGGATCTCATACTTATCTGAGAATAATTTAGAAGCATTGCTCCCTTATATCATTAGCTGAATTATCATCTATTAGGTCATAGATACATTTTTCATTCCTTTACCAATCAAAGCATGAGGATATCCTACATCATCCCTATAGTAAAACATTATTATAACTAGGATAATAAGAACATAAATATCAAGGATACATTAGCCATAGTATCCACATATAAACTAGTACATTTACCCATAATATATCAAGGAAAGTGTTAGCTTCCTATACCAATAGGTTTCATTTTTCATGATTGAATGGGGAAGTGCCAAAAATGTTCATTCTTTTCATGCTACAAAGGTTCCATATTTTGATGAATTTTCACTATGTATAGGTGGTTAACTCCTGCCACAATTGATGATTAGCCAGACAACTTAATCATGGCTAGATCATGTTTGAATTTCACTTGTCTTAGACTAGAGAATAAAGGTCTGCACAAAAGGTTTAAGCTTGGCAGACAAGTAGTTAGGCAAAGAAGCAAAGGGTCTCAATAGCTTAATCTGAGCCGAAGAAATAAGGGTAGACCTAGATAGGAGGGCAGCTAAAAGAAAAGAGAAGAATTAGGGTTTGCTAGTTCAAGTGCACCCAATGAAAATGAAGAGAAAATGCTAGGTATACTAGGTTGGGTAGGCAGTTTTGATGGTATAGAAGCATGGTTTGTGGGAAATTTGCTCCTTGGGAACAAGTTGTCATCTCATAAAATCATAAGGTACCATGGCAAGGTGGCTACAAAACAAATGGAGCATGACTAATTCCACTCCCCATTTTCCCAAGAAACACTTACTAACATTCCCCCCAAAGGGCAATGAGATTTGCTCATTACCTTTAGTCCACTTCATCCCATGGCAAAACTAAGTGAAAAGATGTTTTACCTAGGCAAAACAAGCCACTTTTCTTGTGTAAAAATTCTTTATTCCATCTTACTAAAGTTTCCTAAACTTCACCACTTGTCATCCTTTCATTCCCCCCTGGCCTAAGTTTTCACTCTATAAAACTTAGCCTAAACCATACAAACCCATCTCCCACAATCATATTAACCTACTAACCTTATTATATAGCTCCTATGTACATTCCCCCCCCTTACTATGTATAAAAACACAAAAATCCCTAAAAAAATCTAATACCCCGACCCTTGGCTAACTATAGCCATATTTTAACATTTTTCTAGGGAGTTATTGGTCCACTAAGGGCCAGTAACAAATCTCCACGTGCCCACCGGGACTTATTTGGCCTCTGGCTAAATAAATAGCCAAAAACCCGCATTTTTCCCAAAAAACCCACTTTTCCAAAGTCCAAAAATGCACTAAAAAACATTACAAATCGCAAAAATTAAAGCGGGTCCCCCGCTACTAAATGACTTCCACCTCCATCGCCCACCAACCGTCTGATCGTCGCTCCCAGATCTGATGGTAGTCCGTGATTTTGGAAGCCCCAACTTGCCGAACGATAGCATCTAGGGGATGGGCGGTATTTCCGTCATACCGAGGACGCATGTCAAGCGCCCGGTGTGTTCGGAGCCCCCTCCCTCGAAACCACTTTCCCCTAAAAGCGGTGCGATAATACCACTTACCACCTACCCCCCTTGCTACTGATGTCATGCCAATGTCACTTGATGATGTCACCCACCATGTCACCTGCCACGTCACCTACAATGTCAGCACCCGTACCCCGCTACATGACAAAAATGACGTCATGCTGACGTCATCCCAAAAAAGTGCTCCTAACCCACCAAACTCAAATTTTTCGGGTAAAAAAGGTGATAACGTTTGTTTTTATGACTTACCTTAGTTTTTCCAAGTGACCTGTGCATGCAAAATTACGTGCAAAACACCATTTTCGACCGTTCAAGCCTGGCAACCATCAAGATTATTACATAGCTCGGCCCCTCAGCTCACCTAGTCACCTGCAAATTGGCCATTCTGCCGAGAAAACAGGTATTTATGACAATTTTCCCCCGACCCTACTTTTATTGCTTTTCTCTGTAAAATTGGCCACAGAACCTATAAATTTGAAAAGAAGAACACTGTGTTGCTGCCCAAATTATCCCAGAACCTCTGTCTTGCTAAAATTCATCACAAAATCACACAGTGAGCTAAAATTGAGCTCGTTCGGCCCTACAAGCTCTCCAAGAAACCCCTAAAGCTGCCTCTTGCCCATATTTGAAGCCCACTGTGTCAAAGAAGCCCATAGCTCCTATTTTTCCAGCTGAGTTCAGTCCACAGAGCTAAATTGAAGCCAACAAACCAGTTTCAACAGTGAAAATACCGGAGAAATCCACAGAGCCATCGTTCTGCCCATTTTTCCTGCACAAATTCAAAAGTTCCAATTTCAAAAGCAATAGAGCTTAGCCATGGAAGGTCCAGTGGCCTTAAACATCACTCCCCTCAATGCACCCCACAAAGAGTTGGAACATTTGACCTTGATTGATAGAGATTATCTAATTCAATACCTAGTATGCTACCAAAAGCATCTTCAAGCAGTCTGTGAGCTCTGAAATAGTTACTTAAATCAAGATGATTTTTATGGCATTTGGAAATCAAACCTACCTAGATACTACCTCCCCTCTGTGAATATATTCCCTGAGATCATTCACCTCTGTTGTGAGAACTATGAGCCAACAAAAAGGGCAGTTAAGAGTCCATTTGGGACTACTCTTTTTTATATCACTCCTGACTCTATAAATCAGATGCTGAACTTCAAACCAACCCACCTCCAATTTCCTCTTACCATGAAGTACTTGTTGGATGAAGGTCCCAAACTCTCCAGCTCAGAGATAACCAGAATTGCCAAAGTGTTCATGAGAGCAAATAGCCAGCCTAAGGAGCCACCTCCTTTTCACTATGTTTGTTTCACTGAAATGGGTAGATTAGTGGTTGATATGATATCTTTTGTGTTGGGGTTCAAGACAAGTGAGCATATTGATGAAACCATACTAGTTATGATGTCTATCTTTACCCCAGGGCAGCCCCCTACTGTCAAATACAACTATGCCAAGTTTATTGCCAACAAGATGCATGACCAAATGTTGAGGCTAGATAGGGAGGGAATCTTCAAATATTCTTCCTATATCTATCATCTATTTTTATATTACGAGCCAGATATCTTCCAATTCCCCATTAGAAAATTGGACCATAAAGGGGAAAGGAGGTCTGCGATTTTTTGGACCCCAATCTTTCATGATGTTCGCAACTCTCCCTAATCTTATTGTGAGTTTGTTGATTTATTTGTATACCCAATCTCTTCTCTCTTAATGAGAACTCCTCCTCCCAGACTGACACATGATATGCAAAAAATACTACAGCTCTCCAAAAACTATAAAATAGGTGACTGGTACTTCTACCAGAATCACACTATTTTGAGGATATATGGCTGTGAACTATGCCCCTACCGGCTGCCCAGATATGTGCCAATGAGACTGTTTTCCTTGGAATATTTCAGGCAATTCATCAATTCAGATTTGAGTCACTTCCAGAGCACAAAGAAAAAGGCTCAATTGAAACTCAAAGACCAATTAGGCCCCTTTGTTGTGAACAAGAAAGAGGGATGCAAGGATGTTGATTAACTATTGGGTCAAACATTCAGACTCAAGAGAAGCTTTTGGTGGGTACCCTATGATCCGTATGGCTTTATCAATGCAAGAAGGGTAAAATATAGGCTCGCACCCTATGAACACTGCAGCATCCCTGACATAAAAAAGTATGCCAACAAAGATGAGTGGTTGGAGGGCACACTAGTTGAAGAGTTAACTGAGGAAGAAAAAATGGAACAAACCATGAAAGATTTGGAAAAAAACTCTTGACTTGGAATCTTTTGGGTAGGTGTCTTTCAAAAGGCCACAAAAAACTAGGGAAAACTCATCAACTACCACAACTGCACAACAAGTTGCCCAGGAGAGGACTACACCAACAACAGGGACAGCTAAGGGCAAGGAGTTGGTAGTGGCAGAACAAGAAACCATGGAAGAACAACCAACTACCTCAAAGGAACACAGTCAAGGGAAAGCCCCTTCACTATAGACACAAACACCAGAGGTACTAGCACTGCAGACTCCTCTTCCTGAGGAGAGAAGTAAGAAAAGGGACCGAGAAGAGACCACACCTGCAAGTGGGTAAACAGGGGAACAAGAGGCCAAGAGGCAAAGAGTAGATCCTCCTGAAGAGGACACTGTGGAAGACATCACTAAAATCCCAAGAGGAGAGAGGGCCATCAACCAATAGACTTCTGCTAGCTCTCACAGACAAGAAGGGGGCAGGCAGCATGGAATGGAAGTCTCCTCCTCAAGGTCATAGGCCAAGAAACCATCAGACATCAAACAATCATTCATGGAGATTAAGGCTCAAAATGAGTCATTAAGAATTCAGTTGTATGACCAGTTTCTTAAGATGACACCCTCCAAACAGCATAGACTAATGGTAGCCTATGACATCAAGGAGGAGAAAATGATTTTAAGTCATTTCAAGCCCAAGGCTCAGTAGCCACAGTCTGCAGCTGACTACATAAGGAATAATCTAGAGGTCCTTGCCAAGGACATTCACCCAATGGACCAAATTGAATTGCACAAACAAATGGGTGAAATGGTCCATGCTACACTGGCAGACAAGGCAATGCTGGCCCACCAATTAAAAGAGTCATTAAGTAATACATCTGCTCAATTGGAATTAGAGAAGATCTCTTCTCTAGTTAAAGACAACCGAATAAAGTCTCTAGAAGAAATAATTGTTGACTTGGGATGTGATCCCAAGGATGTCAAGGGCATCAAAGCATTGATAAAAAAGAAGGAGGAAGATATTGCTGCCCTTAGAAAGCAATTGAAGCTGCCTGTCACCATGCATCCCCAAACAACAGAACTAGCACAAGAAAAAGTAGAAGAGGATGTCATGGATTTATTGATGAGAATGAACCAAAGGCTGATGCAAATAGAGCAAGAGTTGGAGAAAGCATTGCAAACTAAGCAGGGAGAGTCGACCTCCCAGCCACCTGAAACAACTCCAACAATTGTCTCTGATCTCCCCACAGACACAGCAACAATCCCTCCCACTGAGCCACCATTGACAACAGGTACAACAACCACGGATGCTATAGCAGCAACAACAGCAGAGCCTAAGATCAGCATGAGGATGGAGGAAATGATGAAGGTAGTGAAAGAGCTAGAAGCTCAAATGTCAGAGCTCAAAAAGACAAAAGAAAGACTAGCCAAGCTATAAGTGAGCTATGACAAATCAAAAATAGCAGTGGTAGAGAAGACCAGAGAGGTGAAGGCCCTGGAGAACAAGGTGAAATCACTGGAAAAGGATCTCACCTTGCATAAACCTCTAGCATATATTAAAATGATTTTGTGGACCAAGATTAGCCAGTCCATTACTGACCAATGGCGATCAATTTAGACAATGTATGAACAAATTGAATTAATAGAAAGGGCACAAGAGCAAATACAAAGGGCCTGAGCATCATTAAGAAATATGCCTGAGCAAGCCAATGCACTCATCCATTTTTTGAATACCAATACTAAGGAACAATTAGCAGCTTTAGAGATCACTGACAGGATAGGCACCATTTTGACAATAAAGAAGGTGCTAACAATGAGAACTCCTATACAGACTCTGGAAAGAAAGTGTCAAGAGATGCAGATGGATATTAATGCCTTCACAGAGAAATTCATAGACTTGTAGAAAAAGGGTCTACCCAGTTTAGTAACAAGCAATCAAAAATTGTTATCACATCAACAGTATGCTCATCGGGTGAACATGTATGTAACAAATCAGATCACTGCCATCATCCAACAGCTCAGAAGACACAAGACCTCCTTCCAGACAGAGCTTGTATGACAAATTGGAGAATTTGTTTTTTATAGAACATGAAATAAATCATCTTTTTGAAGTCAAGCCTAATTTTTATAGGTATACTGAGGCTGACGAAATATTGGTAAAGATACAAAGACATCAGTTGCCCACAGAACACTGGTGGCAGAGTATGCTGGAAGTTTTTCCTAAGTAAATTTGGATCTTTTTGCCTATGTACACCTGGTCAAAAAGCAAGACACGTGGCAGATATGAAGGAAGGAGCTCAAGCCAGGATCAGGACACATTAAAGATGAATCAAGAGCAGGTAAACAGATTAGGATAGTAACGCAGGAAAGCAAAACAAGGACATAACCACCAACCGAATTCCTGGGTGAAAAGTCTAAAATATCTTGTTAGTTAAAAGCAGCCAGCATAGCCACAATAACTCCTACCTTCATTTCTGCATTTATTTCTCTAGCAAAGTAGTTGAAGGAAGTTATTGCTCCTTATCTTATCCTCAAGATATTTTGTAAACTCTCTTTTTGTATAAATACCCCCCCAAAGAATGTATTCAGGGTTGGTGATTCTCCTAGTGAATTGCGCTATAAATCAGATATTTATTAATACAAAGGGCATTGAAATGCATTGTGGCTGGACCTTCTGAATGTGGATGTGATGATTGTGGACTCTGCTACAGAATTCTTGTGTCTTTCTTTGGTTCAATAAGTTATTCTAACTGTGTTTTGTGTTTTCTGTGTTTGAAAATCTCATATATGTTTCATGATCTTAACAACAGGGAAAAAGAATAGCCCAGAACTTGTTTAAATACACTTTGTGTTCAATTCCTGCTGTTATTTATGTTTTCTTCACAATTAGCATAAATAGAAATTCTTAAATGCTTATGTTTCTACTAATTCCCTCATTCTGAACATTGTCAAGGAATTCTTCACTGCTCCTTGAAAATATTCAAGCACCTTCCCTCTGCCACCATGATAAAGGATTCTTGACTGCCCTTTATCCTCTGGCCTACATCCCATCAATCACTAGCTTTCAATATTGTTCCAAACCGATTATCTTGTTCTGTAGTATTGCCTATCATCACAGAAACACACTAAACATTCCATCTTCATAGACTCCATTGCCCAATGGAACTAACTCTTTCAGACTTGCATCCTACCTCTGTTTGAAATCACCATCCAAACCCATTCAAAACACACCACTGCACATCATAACTAGCATAAAAAATTCAAATAAATAAAGTTAAATTATATAGAGAGAGCCCTCTATGGATGTAGTTTGGCTATAAATTGCATCTAAAAGATTGGTTAGTGGTTACCTTGGCCGTATTCCATTTTCTCACAAGTTTTGGGGAACAACTTGAGTGATAACATCATTGGCGACTCCACTGGGGACGAATGAATGTCTGTTACTACTGTCTAAATCTCTAAAGCTACTTCAGTCCTACTCCAGTTTAGCTTTAGATTCTAAACAACTGTCTCAAAGATTTGTTTGGCCATCCTTGTTTCAAACCTCCCTGAAGGAAGACCCCAAATTCTCCTACATTTTAGTAGCTTCCTTCAAAATATTGTCAAAACTTGTATCCTCCAAGAATTCCTAGAAAATACCAAAACATACTAAGAAGCTAGCTCCAAAGAAGAAAACTCAATACACAAGGTCAAACCCAGACCCAAATCCTCCAGCTATTTTTGACAATCCAAATCTGATTTCTAAGAGCCTTAGGAAACTAGAAAATCAAGAGAGTTCTGTTGATTCAAACCTTGAACCATCCCAGCAGAAACCCATTCAAATTAAACCTACTGCAGCAAATTATCAAACCCTTATTCCTATTGCTATAGCTTCTTCCAGTTCACCTTTATTACTCCAAACTCTCTTTTCCACCCCTTCATCCATAGCACTTACCTCAGCCCCTACCCCTGTGCTTCCAGTTGTCCCACTTTTCCCTGCTAATATAGCAAATAGATATGCTCCCCTGCAGTTTCCTGCCAATCCAGGGGCTATGCCACAGGATTACCAGGGAAAAATTACCTACTTTGATGGTATAGGCACTTACACTACTCAACAACATACCAAGAGGATGACAGACTATTTTGAAAACTATGAGATTGATGACAATGATGTTAGGATGAAAATTTTTGTCCAAAGCTTAACTGGTGATGTAAGGGCATGGTTTAGGTCACTCCCTGCAAACACAATAGCTAATCCAGATGCCCTTTATCAAACTTTTCTAAACTGGTGGGAGAAGAAAAAGGACCCTTTACACATCTTAACTGAATATGAGAATTTGAAAAGAGGCCCATAAGAGAGTGTCCAAGATTATTGTGCCAGATTCAACAATACATGCCTTGCTATTCCAATAAATCTTAGACCACCACCAGACTTAGCATTGATTAAATTCCCTGATGGTTTTGACTCAAACATGGCTTACCAGATCAGGGAGAGAGCTCCTCTTGGCCTTGAAGATATGCAAAGTATAGCTGTGAGTGTTGAAGCTAATCTAATTTCCAAACGAAATCGAGCTAGGACTGAAAGAAGAATAACTTTCAAAGAGGAACCCTCTGACTTTGAACAGAAACTTGATGCAATTATTAAAGGCATGGACAGGTTGGGAGACAGAGTGGAAACTATTTAAAGGAAATCTTCATGGGATAGCCAACCAAACAACAATGCAAGAAATCTGAACTTTAGGAAAAATCAAAACCCCAATGTAAGAAAAGTTGGTCCAGACCAAAACATAAGGCCTCCCTTCCAAGAAAACTATGCAGAAGCTTCCACATCTAGTGAACCAACAGAGGACCCACACATTAATCTAATGGGTCTCAACAGTGGCCAACCAATTTTCCTAACTCAAGAAGACCAAGAGGCTCATACTCTTAGTCAGTGTCAAATGAAATCAGGGGAATCCTTTGATTTTAAGCAAGGATACGAAACAGCTGTGTATGAAGTCCATAAGAAATACAACTTGAGAAGTAGGAGAATAGACATCTCTGATGATACCAAGCAAAAGACAATCAAGTAACCTACCAAAACTAAACTCAAGGACTCTCATGTACCAATCATCCCTAAATCCACTTCCAATCCAAATAGTCCAACAGTTGAAGATGTTTCAGACAAAGATGAATCAAAACAGCACCCTACATCTGTCTCTCCACTCAGAGAAGTGGAAGAAGAACCATTGAAAGATGGTGAGCAAGCAACCCTAGTTCATCACAATATTCCAGCAAAAGAGGCAGTTGTTGAAAACTTAGTTCAAAGACACAACCTTGTTGCCCAAAATATCAAAACACAAATAGAAAAGCCCTCTAATATGGAGGCGGAAATAAGTAAGTTAAAAGTGTCCATCCCATTATCTGAATTAGCAAGGCATGAAGTGTTTAGGGAACAAATCAACAAATCATTAAAAATTTCAAAAAACAAAGATTCAATGAACATCCTTGATGATCAACCAGAACTTATATTTGGCCCTGAAGCAAATGGTAAAACAGTAGATGGAGGTGTCCCTCCCTTTTATGTAAGTTTAAACATTCATGACAAGGTGCTTCACAATGCAATGTTTGATTCAGGAGCTTCACATAATCTGATGCCCAAATCTGTCATGAAAAAGTTGGACCTAGATATCACAAGGCCATACAAAGACTTGTTTTCCTTTGATTCCAGTCAGGTCCAGTGTCTAGGCTTAATGAAGGATCTATGTGTGTCAATAGTCCAATATCCAGCCAAGACAATTCTCATGGATGTGGTGGTAGCTGATATTCCACCAAAGTATGGAATGTTGTTATCTAGATCCTAGGGTGCCAAGCTACAAGGGTCTTTACAACTAGACATGTCTTATGCCACTATCTCAGTCTTTGGCCAGCCTAAAAGGCTATACCGAGAAACTTTGATGAAGTATGTGGTAAGTATTCAAGAAAAACCCAAAAACTTTCCCATTTATTCTATACATTCAGACATGGACTCTTTTATCTTATACAACACTTAAATTCAAACCCAAACTGATGTAAAAATGGTGACTTCAAGTCAAGATGAATTCCTAGACAAAGAATCCACAATTCAGACTCAAGGAATCTTGGAAAACAATAAATTAACAATCACACATAAAGAATCCTATGAGACTGTAAATCCAACTATCCCTGCTGAGGAAATGGAAAAGGTTCCTAATACCAATGCAAATCAAGAAAACCTATGGTATCTATAGTTTGATGGATCTGTTAATAAGCTAGGAGTAGGGGTAGGGGGTTTGGATACATAATATGAAGGATGACCACACTGAGGGACATGCATTTAGATTAAATTTTAGGTGCACTAACAACATGGCCAAGTATGAAGCCCTCCTTTTAGGACTCGAAGTGATAAAAAACTTAGGTGCAGCTCGGATATCAATTTTGGGAGACTTTGACCTCATCATTCAACAAATAAAGGGTAACTAGATGCTACAATGGAAATTTTCAACACCTTTCTTGAAACCCAACTGACCAAGATTCCAAGGAATCAAAATCTGCATGCCCATAGTCTAGCAACTTTTGCAAGAACTTGCAAATTGCCATTCAAGCCTAATCACCTATTCACTGCTGAAATAAAACATAGACCTGCAGTGCCAAATAATGTCAAAAACTGGCAGGTGTTTGAAAATGATATACAAATCAACAATTTCCTGACTTTGAAAGAAGAGTTCACAAGCAAAAAAATGGATACCAACACTATAGAGGAAAGCAACCAAATGGACAAAGTTGAAACACATATCTCTGCTGAAACAACAAACCAACTTCTACATCCCACCAGGTTCACTAAAACAGATTTACAGCAACTTCAGGAAAAAAAGGTGAGGATGCAATTGCAGCAGAATGTGAAGTTATTGAGTTGAAGGATAACTTTCTACCTACAGGCCTCACTCCTTTAGAGGACTTTTTTGACTCAAATGACATCTCTAGGAAACCTAAAATGCAGCCACTAAATGCAGAAATTGAGGACTGTAATCTAGGAACTGCAGAAAATCCCAAAATGATAAAATTGTCCAAAGCTCTACCTCCTGACCAAAAACTCAAGTATATTGAATTGTTCAAAGAATTTCAAGATGTCTTTGCATGGAGTTATGAGGACCTAAAGCCTTATGATACTGCAATAATCCAACACACAATACCTCTCAAAGAAAACCAAAAACCTTTCAAACAGAAACTTAGGAGGGTCAACCCTGTGTTGCTCCCTTTGATTGAGAAAGAAGTTAAGAGAATGTATGAAGCTGGAATTATAGCTCCAATCAGATTCTCAGAATGGGTCTCAAATTTAGTGCCCACTAGAAAGAAGATAGGGGAGATAAGGTTATGTGTTGACTTGAGAAATTTGAACAAAGTCTCTTTAAAGGACAATTACCCTTTACCCAAAATGGATTATATTCTGCAAAGGGTAGTGGGTGCTTCAAGGATATCACTGTTAGATGGATTCTCAGGCTTCAATCAAATCCTAATGCACCCTGATGACCAAGATAAAACTGATTTCACAACCCCTTGGGGAACATTCAAATATGTGAAAATGCCTTTTGGACTCAAGAATGCAGGAGCAACTTTTCAAAGAGCCATGGATATTGCTTTTGCTAAAGAAATCCATGACTTCTTAGTCATTTACCTAGATGACCTTACAGCTTTCTCCAAATCAAATCAAGAGCACCTAGATCATCTAAGGCAAGTATTCTTAATTTGCAGGAAATATGGTATATCATTAAATCCAAAGAAATAATTGTTTGGCCTAGAAGAAGGAAAATTATTGGGCCATATCATCTCCAAAGAAGGAATTAGAATTGACCCAGACAGAATACAAGCTATCTTACAAGTCCCTCATCCCAGAAACATTAAAGAACTACAAGCCTTTTTGGGAAAGATCAACTTTCTTAGAAGATTCACACCCAATCTGGCTGAGCTAATAAGATTGCTGAACAACATGCTCAAAAAATACTCCAAGGTTAAGTGGATAATGGAAACTAAACAAGGCTTTAAAGAAATAAAAAAATGTTTGACTCAAACACCAGTCCTCACAAGCCCCAATTTTGACAAAGAATTTATCATATTCTCATTTGCATCAGAACATACAATTGTTGTTGTCTTGCTCCAAAAAGATGACCAGGAATGTGAAAAATCCATAGCCTTCTTCAGCAAAGCCCTTAGAGATGCCCCACTGAAATATCAAATCATGGAGAAGCAAGCATATGCCCTTGCAAAGGCCATCAAGGACTTTAGAGTTTACATCTCGTACTCTCATGTGATTGCTTATGTGCCCAATACTGTTGTTAAAGACATCCTGACCCAAGAAGGCATTGAAGGCAAAACGGGCAAATGGATAGCTACCATACTGGAATATGACATTGAAACTAAACCAACAAAATTGATAAAAGGACAAGGACTAGCTAAACTCATGACTGAAACTAACTTTCAAGCCCTTGACATAAATCAACTGGATAATGAGCAGGAGATGGAGACTCGACAGATCAATCAAGCCTTTTTACAATAACCTTGGTATGCTGACATATATTTTGTATTATTAAACCTACAAGCTCCTCCAGGATTATCCAGAACTAAGAAAAGATTTTTGAAAATGAAAGCCTCCAAGTTCTGCATTTTAGATCATGTTCTCTTTTGGAAAAACCATGAAGGTGTTTATTAAATTGTCTAATCAAAGAAGAAATTGACAAAGTACTTAAAGAATTTCATGCAGGAGATTGTGGTGGACATTTGTATTGGAAATCAACTGTTGATAAAATCCTAAGGGCTGGATTTTATTGGCCCACCTTGATGTGAAAAAATATGTAACTTCTTGCCACAAATGCCAAATCTTTGAAGGCAAGAAAAAGTTGATGCCGCTGCCCCTCAAACCCATTTCCACTGAGAAACCATTTCAACAATGGGGCTTGGACTTCATTGGGGAAATCCACCCTTCATCCTCTGGCCAACACTAGTGGATTTTGACTGCTATAGACTATTTTACCAAGTGGAT
Source organism: Pinus taeda (assembly GCA_000404065.3). Taxonomy (NCBI): domain Eukaryota; kingdom Viridiplantae; phylum Streptophyta; class Pinopsida; order Pinales; family Pinaceae; genus Pinus; species Pinus taeda. The sequence continues at coordinate 122,560 of APFE031085134.1, read as the reverse complement.
AGAGGCCATCCCTTGTAGGCAAGCCAATGACTCAGTAATCATTCAATTCCTTGAAACCAACATCTTGTCTAGGTTTGGCTGCCCGAAGAAAATTATTACAGACAATGCTGTTGCCTTTAAGTCTAAGAAAATGATTAATTTTTGTCATAAATACCACATTACCTTGGGCCATTCCACGACCTATTACCCTCAAGGTAATGGCCTAGCTGAATCCTCCAACTAGAGCTTGATCAACATCAATAAGAAAGTCTTGGAGGAGAACAAGAAAAATTGGCATAGAAAGCCTGTGAATGCCCCATGGGCAGACAGATTGACCACCAAGAATCTATTGGGACCAGTCCCTATCAATTGCTTTATGGAATCGAGGCAATATTCCCTTCTTCTTTGGGAGTCCTAGTGATAAAGCTACTACAAGAGATACAAGCAGAACCTAATGATATTCAGAGAAGGATCAATCAAACTATTCACTTGCAACAGACAAGAGAAGAGGTCTATCACAGAGCCCAAGTCCTACAAGAAATGCTTAAAAAGATATTTGATAAAAGAACCAAAGCAGAGGACTTATTCATAGGGGATAAAGTTCTAAAATGGGATTCCAAAAGAGAAGATAGGGGAAAAAATGGAAAATTTGATTTCCTATGGAGAGGACCATTTATCATTCAGACTGTACAAGGAAACGACACCTACTTTTTGAAGAGTCTTGATGGCACAGAGGCGGACGAGGGACCAATTAATGGCAGAATGCTAAAGCATTACTTTGAACCACCCTTTTAAAAATACCGACACTTTAATTTGTACATAGTAGTGTTTACTTTCTGCAGTTTATTACGGCATTAGGATAAGGAATGAGTTACAGCAAATTTTGAGGAAAAAGCAAGGAATTGTGCCACCTTTGGGTATTGCATTTTTTAGCATATCAGAAGAAGCTAAAGAATTAGACTTGAGAGCTATGAAAATGATGAGGAATAATCAAACAGAGTACCCAAAATAGAGCTGCAATTTTTAGAGTGAGTTCATGAGAAATACAGGCATTGCAGAGGAGCCATTTTGTGAACAACAAAGGATAAATTTCAGAATACAGTAAGGAACTAAAAGATAAGGCCATCTGACCTATTGTTCCTAACTTTTCACTAGGAAAAACCATCCCCAAGTGGAGCCACTGTTAGCTTCCTATACCAATAGGTTTCATTTTTCATGATTGACTGCAGAAGTGCCAAAAATGTTCATTCTTTTCATGCTGCAAAGGTTTCATATTTTGATGAATTTTCACTATGTATAGATGGTTAACTCCTACCACAATTGATGATTAGCCAGACAGCTTAATCCTTGCTAGATCATGTTTGAATTTCACTTGTCTTAGACTAGAGAATAAAGGCCTCCACAAACAGTTTAAGCTTGGCAGACAAGTAGTTAGGCAAAGAAGCAAAGGGTCTCAATAGCTTAATCTGAGCCCTGGAAGAAATAAGGGTAGACTTAGATAGGAGGGCAGCTAAAAGAAAAGAGAAGAATCAGGGTTTGCTAGTTCAAGTGCACCCAACAAAAATGAAGAGAAAATGCTAGGCATACTAGGTTGGGTAGGCAGTTTTGATGGTATAGAAGCATGGTTTGTGGGCAATTTGCTCCTTGGGAACAAGTTGTCATCTCATAAAATCATAAGGTACCATGGCAAGGTGGCTACAAAACAAATGGAACATGACTAATTCCCCTCCCTATTTTCCCAAGAAACACTTACTAACATTCCCCCCAAAGGGCAATGAGATCTGCCCATTACCTTTAGTCCACTTCATCCCATGGCAAAACTAAGTGAAAATATGTTTTACTTAGGCAAAAAAAGCCACATTTCTTGTGTAAAAAGTCTTTATTCCATCTTACCAAAGTTTCCTAAACTTTACCACTTGTCATCCTTTCATTCCCCCCTGGCCTAAGTTTTCACTCTATAAAACTTAGCCTAAACCATACAAACCCATCCCCCAAAATCATATTAACCTAATAACCTAATTATATAGCTCCTATGTACATTCCCCCCCTTACTATGTATAAAAACACAAAAATCCCTAAAAAATCTAATACCCCGACCCTTGGCTAACTGTAGCCATATTTTAACATTTTGCTAGGGAGTTATTAGTCCACCAGGGGCCAATAACAACCTTCCACGTGCCCATCGGGACTTATTTGGCCTCTGGATAAATAAATAGCCAAAAACCCGCATTTTTCCCAAAAAACCCACTTTTCCAAAGTTCGAAAATGCACCAAAAAAAATTACAAATTGGAAAAATTAAAGCGGGTCCCCCACATCTAAATGACCGCCACCTCCATCGCCCGCCAACCATCTGATCGCTGCTCCCAGATCCAACGGTAGTCGGTGATTTCGGAAGCCCCAACTTGCTGAACAATATCATTCGGGGGATGGGCGGTATTTCTGCCGTACCAAGGACACGTGTCAAGCGCTCGGTGTGTTTGGAGCCCCTCCCTCGAAACCACTTTCCCCCAAAAGCAGTACGATAATACCACTTACCACCCACCCCCTCCCTACTGACGTCATGCCCACGTCACCTGATGATGTCACCTGATGACATCACCTACCATGTCACCCGCCATGTCATATGCCACGTCACCTGCCATGTTAGGAACCGTACCCTGCTACACAAAAAAAATGACATCATGCTGACGTCATCCCAAAAAAGCGCGCCTAACCCACCAAAGTCAAAATTTTCGGGTAAAAAGGGTGAAAACATTTGTTTTTACGACTTACCTTAGTTTTTCCAAGCGACCTGTGCATGCAAAATTACATGCAAAACATGATTATCGACCATTCAAGCCCGCCAACCAGCATGTTTATTACACAGCTTGACCCCTCAGCTCATGTGGTCACCTGTAAATTGGCCATTCTGCCAAGAAAACAAGTATTTACGACAATTTTCCCCCGACCCTGTTTTTATTGCTTTTCTCTGTAAAATTGACCACAGAACCTATAAATTTGAAAAGAAGAACACTATGTTGCTGCCCAAATTATCCCAGAACCTCTGTCTTGCTAAAATTCATCACAAAATCACACAGTGAGCTAAAATTGATCTCGTTCGGCCCTGCAAGCTCTCCAAGAAACCCCTAAAGCTGCCTCTTGCCCATATTTGAAGCCCACTGTGTCAAAGAAGCCCATAGCTCCTATTTTTCCAGTTGAGTTCAGTCCACAGAGCTAAATTGAAGCCAACAAACCAGTTTCAACAGTGAAAATCCCAAAGAAATCCACAGAGCCAACATTCTACCCATTTTGCCTGCACAGATTCAAAAGTTCCAATTTCAAAAGCAACAGAGCTTAGCCATGAAAGGTCCAGTGGCCTTATACATCACTCCCCTTAATGCACCCCACAAAGAGTTGGAACATTAGCCGTTGGCTGATAGATATTATCTAATTGTAGACCTAGTAGGCTACCAAAACCATCTTCAAGCAGTCTGTGAGCTCAAAAATAGTTACTTAAATCAAGATGATGTTTATGGCATTTGGGAATCAAACCTACCCAGATACTACCTCCCCTCTGTGAATAGATTCCCTGAGATCATTCACCTCTGTTGTGAGAACTATGAGCCAACAAACAGAGCAGTTAAGAGTCCATCTGGGACTACTCTTTTTTATATCACTCTCGACTCTATAAATCAGATGATGAACTTCAACCCAACCCACCTCCAATTTCCTCTTACCATGAAGTATTTGCTGGGTGAAGGTCCCAAACTCTCCAGCTCAGAGATAACCAGAATTGCCAAAGTGTTCATGAGAGAAAATAGCCAGCCTAAGGAGCCACCTCCTTTTCACTATGCCTATTTCACTGAAATGAGTAGATTAGTGGTTGATATGATATCTTTTGTGTTGGGGTTCAAGACAAGTGAGCATATTGATGAAACCATACTGGTTATGATGTTTATCTTTATCCTAGGGCAGCCCCCTGCTGTCAAATACAACTATGCCAAGTTTATTGCCAACAAGATGCATGACCAATTGTTGAGGCTAGATAGGGAGGGGATCTTCAAATATTCTTCCTATATCTATCATCTATTTTTATATTACCAGCCAGATATCTTCCAATTCCCCATTATAAAATTGGACCATAAAGGGGAAAGGAGGTCTATGATTTTTTGGACCCCATTCTTTCATGATGTTCGCAACTCTCCCTACTCTTATTGTAAGTTTGTTGATTTATTTGTATACCCAGTATCTTCTCTCTTAATGAGAACTCCTCCTCCCAAACTGACACATGATATGCAAAAAATACTACAGCTCTCCAAAAACTATAAAATAGGTGACTAGTACTTCTACCAGAATCACATTATTCTGAGGATATATCTACCCAGATATGTGCCAATGAGACTGTTTGCCTTGGAATATTTCAGGCAATTCATCAATTCAGATCTGAGTCGCTTCCATAGCACAAATAAAAAGGCCCGATTGAAACTCAGAGACCAATTAGGCCCCTTTGTTATGAACAAGAAAGAGGGATGGAAGGATGTTGATGAACTATTGGGTCAAACATTCAGACTCAAGAGAAGCTTTTGGTGGGTACCCTATGACCCATATGGCTTTATCAATGCAAGAAGGGTAAAACTTAGGCTAGCACCTTATGAACACTACAACATCCTTGACATAGAAAAGTATGCCAACCAAGATGAGTGGTTGGAGTGCACACTAGTTGAAGAGTTAACTGAGGAAGAAAAAATGGAACAAACCATGAAAGATTTGGAAAAAACTCTTGATTTGGAATCTTTTGGGCAGGTGTCTTTCAAAAGGCCACAGCAAACTCGGGAAAGCTCATCAACTACCACAACTGCACAATAGGTTGCCTAGGAAAGGACTACACCAACAACGGGGACAGCTAAGGTCAAGGAGTTGGTAGTGGAAGAACAAGAAACCATGGAAGAAAAACCTACTACCTCAAAGGAACACAATCAAGGGCAAGCCCCTTCACTACAGACACAAGCACCAGAGGTACCAGCACTGCAGACTCCTCTACCTGAGGAGAGAAGTAAGAGAAGGGACCGAGAAGAGACCACACCTGCAAGTGGGTCAACAGGGCAACAAGAGGCCAAGAGGAAAAGGGTAGATCATCCTGAAGAGGACACTGTGGAAGACATCATTGAAATCCCAAGAGGAAAGAAGGCCATCAGCCAACAGACTTTTGCTAGCTCTCATAGACAAGAATGAGGAAGGCAGCATGGAATGGAAGTCTCCTCCTCAAGGTCACAAGCCAAGAAACCATCAGACATCAAACAGTCATTCATGGAGATTAAGGCTCAAAATGAGTCATTAAGAATTCAATTGTATGACTAGTTTCTTAAGATGACACCCTCCAAACAACATAGACAAATGGCAGCCTATGACATCAAGTAGGAGAAAATGATTTTAAGTCATTTCAAGCCCAAGGTTCAGTAGCCATAGTCTGTCGCTGACTACATAAGGACCAATGTAGAGGTCCTTGCCAAGGGCATTCACCCAATGGACCAAATCGAATTGCACAAACAAACAAGTGAAATGGTCTATGCCACACTAGCAGACAAGGCAATGTTGGCCCACTAATTAAAAGAGTCATTGAGTAATACATCTGCTCAATTGGATTTAGAGAAGATCTCTTCTCTAGCCAAAGACAACCGAATAAAGACTCTGGAAGAAATAATTGTTGAGTTGGGACATGATCCCAAGGATGCTAAGGGCATCAAATCATTGATCAAAAAGAAGGAGGAAGATATTGCTTCCCTTAGAAAGCAATTGAAGCTACCTATCACCATGCATCCCCAAACAACAGAACTAGCACAAGAAAAAGAAGAAGAGGATGTCATGGATTTGTTGATGAGATTGAACCAAAGGCTAATGCAGATAGAGCAAGAGTTGGATAAATCATTGCAAACTAAGCAGGGAGAGTCAACCTCCCAGCCACCCGAAATAGCTCCAACAATTGTCTCTGCTCTCCCCACAGACATAGCAGCAATCCCTCCCACTGAGCCACCATCGACAATAGGTACAACAACCACAGATGCTACAGCAGCAACAACAATAGAGCCTGAGACCAGCATGAGGATGGAGGAAATGATGAAGGAAGTGAAAGAGCTAGAAGCTCAAATGTTAGAGCTCAAAGAGACAAAAGAAAGACTAGCCAAGCTAGAAGTGAGCTATGACAGATAAAAAATAATAGTGGTAGAGAAGACTAGAGAGGTGAAGGCCCTAGGAACAAGGTGAAATCACTGGAAAAGGATCTCACCTTGCCTAAACCTCTGGCAGATATTAAAATGATTTTGTGGGCCAAGATTGGCCAGTCCATTACTGACCAATGGCGATCAATTCAGACAATGTATGAACAAATTCAATTAATAGAAAGGGCACAAGAGAAAACAAAAAGGGCCTGGGCATCATTAGGAAATATGCTTGAGCAGGCCAATGTGCTCATCCATTTTTTGAACACCAATACTAAGGAACAATTATCAGCTTTAGAGATCACTAACAGGACATGCACCATTTTGACAATAAAGAAGGTGCTAACAATGAGAACTCCTATACAGACTCTGGAGAGAAAGTGTCAAGAGATGCAGATGGATGTTAATGCCTTCACAGAGAAATTCACAAACTTGTAGCAAAAGGGTCTACCCAGTTTAGTAACAAGCAATCAAAAACTGTTATCACATCAACAGTATGCTCATCGGGTGAACATGTATGTAACAAATCAGATTACTGCATCATCCAGCAGCTCAGAAGACACAGGACCTCCTTCCGGACAGAGCTTGTATGACAAATTGGAGAATTTGTTTTTTATAGAACATGAAATAAATCATCTTTTTGAAGTCAAGCCTAATTTTTATAGGTATATGAGGCTGATGAAATACTGGTAAAGATACAAAGACATCAGTTGCCGACAGAACACGGGTGGCAGAGTACGCTGGAAGTTTTGCCTAAGTAAATTTGAATCTTTTTGCCTATGTACACCTGGTCAAAAAGCAAGACACGTGGCAGATATGAAGGAAGGAGCTCAAGCCAAGATCAGGACACATTAAAGATGAATCAAGAGTAGGTAAATAGATCAGGACAGCAACGCAGGAAAGGAAAACAAGGACATAACCACCAGCGGAATTCCTGGGTGAAAAGTCGAAAATATCTTGTCAGTTAAAGCAGCCAGCACAGCCACAATAACTCCTACCTTCATTTTTTCATTTATTTCTCTGACAAAGTAGCTGAAGGAAGTTATTGCTCCTTATATTATCCTCAAGATATTTTGTAAACTCTCTTTTTGTATAAATACCCCCCCAAAGAATGTATTCGGGGTTGGTGATTCTCCTATTGAACTGCGCTGTAACTCAGATACTTATTAATACAAAGGGCGTTGAAATGCATTGCGTCTGGACCTTCTGAATGTGGATGCGGTGATTCTGGACTCTGCTACAGAATTCCTATGTCTTTCTTTGGCTCAATAAGTTATTCTAACAGTGTTTTTTGTTTTTTGTGTTTGCAAATATCAAATATGTTTCATGATCTTAACAACAGGGAAAAAGAATAGCCCATAACTTGTTTAAATACACTCTGTGTTCAATTCCTACTGTTATTTATGTTTTCTTCACAATTAGCATAAATAGAAATTCTTAAATGCTTTTGTTTCTACTAATTCACTCATTTTGAACATTGTCAAGAAATTCTTCACTGCTCCTTAAAAATATTCAAGCACCTTCCCTCTGCCACCATGATAAAGGATTCTTGACTGCCCTTTATCCTCTGGCCTACATCCCATCAATCACTAGCTTTCAATATTGTTCCAAACTGATTATCTTGCTCTGTAGTATTGCCTATCATCACAGAAACACACTCAACAGTCCATCTTCATAGACTCCATTACCCAATGGAACTAACTCTTTCAGACTTGCGTCCTACCTCTGTTTGAAATCACCATCCAAACCCATTCAAAACAAACCACTGCACATCATGACTAGCATAAAAACTTCAAATAAACAAAGTTAAATTATATAGAGAGAGCCCTATCTGGATGCAGTTTGGCTAGAAATTGCATCTAGAATATTGGTTAGTGGTTACCTCGGCCATATTCCCTTTTCTCACAAGTTTTGGGGAACAACCTGAGTGATAACAGAAAGAACCTCTTATTAATGAATGAAAAATCCAACCCAGGATGTGACTACCGCGTTCCAACTGACCATATATTGGTTGCACCATATCTCTCTTTAGACAATTAGCCCCATGCACAACCAAATAATCCTGAGGCTAAACCACCTCACCCTCATCAATGGAAGCCATGCCTTACCGTAATCGACATTGGATCATTAGGGAGAAATAATAAACATGTAATAACAGGCTTTACCATGATCTCCACCAGATCACTAGGCCAAAAAAGCATGGATGGCACTGGATTTATCCACCTACATTGTGATGAATTTTCCTATCTCCTAGACTCTTAGGCTTTGCCACAATCCATAATCTGATCTAGGGATCACTGGGCCCTAAACTGAGACTTCACCCTCTAATATTTACCATATATCCTGCTAGTCACCAGTAAGGATTCCTAGAACTAATCAAGGGAAACCACCTGTAGGCTTTACTCTATATCTCTCCATTAACCAAATGATGATTCCTAGGCCCACCAAGGCACACAATACTTGGCTTTACCGCAATCCACATTCTAGTTCAGGAGTCACTGTGCTAGTGGCTTTACCACAATCCATATTCTGAATCAGGGATCACTAGGCCATGTGTTCTTTCTTTCCAAGATCCACCTCACACAACTTTCAATCCATCTGACCATCTACCACAAGCAAAATATGAGAACCCAATCACACCATGGCTATCCAGAAATGGAAAGGCTAGGCTAAAAAAACTATCACACCTGGAAAAATCCATGCTATAATAGAAAAGAACCACATGATACACCATGCATGATAAATCTAGTAAGGAAAACATACATGCAAATCGATGCCTGCAAAAAATGTTGTTGTAGCTTCTTGATTCTGCTCTTCATTTCTTGCTTATTCCTTCCTCTTGCCTTCTTTTTCCTTTCTTGATCCAATGCCAAAGTGCTCGAAGAAAACTATGTGTCCAAGAATGAGAGGGAGAGAGATAATAATGAGAGAGCTCAAAAATTGAACTAACAAAAGGTTACAAACTGATCCTCAGAAGAATTTTTATCAATTAGGCCTATATTTTATTCATTTTTCATTATTTTCCTTTAGTTTCCTCCTCACATGCAACCTATGACCTTTCACCTTCCTTTTCTCCTAATTTCCATTATTTTCATAAATAAATGTGCAAAAAATGCCATTTTTCCTTTGCAAATGCCATAGCCATTTCCTTTTCCAATTGCCTTAGCCATAATAAACCAAATTAACACCCACACTAGGATGCCTTTCTAAACATCTAGCTTGGAGTAAGTGTCCCATCAACTGTGGTTATTATTTTTCCTCTATTAAATTTTAGTACATGGAATTTTCACCAGGGCTATTACAATAGATTTTTTGACAAATTGGGTCATCTATTTTGCAACATGTTTCTCAGGGAAGGAAGCAAGACAAACTTGTAATTGAGTATCATCATCGTGATTAAGCTTGTACATTTTCTTATACTGGGATTTAATTGTAGGTTGGAGATCCCATAAAATATATTTGGCCTTGTGGGATTCCTCCTTTAAGCCATGAATATGCTAATCAATCTCTTAAGCTTGACCAAATAAGTTTTTCTATTGTGTGAGATATTTTTTTGTAAGGTCTTGTTTCATTAGATATTTTCTTTATTCTCACAACTGGTATGGAGGCCATTTACGCTTAGAAAGTAAACTTGGCCAATCTTGCACCTAACGGAAGATCTCTTGAGAATCTTGTGTGATTTTTCGGATCGTATTTCAGAGGGTGGATCATTATTAAATTTATTGATTGATATGTTGCTAGAATTTCTTTGTGGGATTAAGTATTGAATTTTGTAGGTAAGAAACAATACTACTCAAATCCTTTTTTGCAGTGACTAACTCAGCACAGTAAGTCTCAAGAAACTTAATACATTGTGTAGGCTGGCAAGAAGAAACATATTTTGACACACTAGAAGCATACTTTATAACTACAGACCACATGTTCTAAGGTTTGGAGTTGATATCCTCAACCTATTTTGTTTGTTTCTATTTCTATAGATGCACCTAAGTATATTTTGTAACAACAACAACAATAAGTTCTTACTGTTGTAGTTCATGCATAATGACAAGTTCATTGCATTTGGAGTCACCAACCACTGGGAAATCTGCCAATTGCACTGATGAGGTACTCATCAACTAAAAAAACAATTATGAGGACAAAATAATCTTGATTAAATGGGTTGGCCACTTGCCACAAAATTCTCAAAATGTCCTTACAATGATACCTCCAGTGCAACATCCTGTTGAAAATTTTCACGAATTTATGTGAGGGCATATGAAGGAAGCAATGGAATAATATTAAGAGACTATGCAAATAGATGCAAATATTTTCCAAAACAGTTTGGTTCCCTACTAAGTGTAGAGATATGCATTGAAGAAATTACCTTTCTTGGCTCTAGTTATGATGTAGAGAGAGGTTGGACAAGTGGTATAGGAATTGTCTCTATAAACTTCTTAGGTTCTTTTGTATCCTTGGGATTAGAAATTATCCCTATATTTGTGACATTATCACTAGTATCTTCTAGGATAGAATGTTCACAAGGGTGATTAGAAATTGTTTCATAGGGCGTGGTAATATGATTTTTTAGTGTCCTCATCTTCTTGTATCAACATTCAAAGGATTTTTCATTGTGAGCCCGATTTGTAGAATCATCGCAAATGTTCCACAGAGCATAAGAAAGAGCGAGAGATTTGTCATATGGTACTTTAGCTAAATATTGATCCTCAAGTTCATGACACTTCATCATGACAATGGCAACTACTAGATATACATAAATAAATTGTGTCTCCCTCTTGTACACAACCTTGCATGAAGCATAAATTTCACCTAGTAAAAACTTACACCAATTCAGTGGTGCCTATTGGACACAAAACTTGGTACTAAAATGGTGTCTGATGTGCATTATCATTTAGTATAGTGGCTTGTAACAGTCCCAATGATGATATAGTGTTAAAATTTTCCCTATAATTGTTGATCATGTCAATAACAGCTCCACAACCCTTATGTCCAATGTCACATTATTCCTACATATTGACATTTCCTATTTTCTTACCTCAGTTCAAAGTGATCTAAAATGTTGTGGAGACATCTTGACCATGCATGGACAACCCAGTAATCTTTTGAATATTGTGAAAGTGGATTGGATACTCTTTATCAAGCCATAGCGATGCATTGTGTATCATGCTAATAAGGAACTTTGTTCATCTCATAACTTCACATGTAGTCCCAAATACAGGAAAATTTGGCAATTTCATAATGGTATACCACTAGAGGGGTTGAAACAATTCTTACAGAAGCAGTGGGAGTGGAATTCATGTAGAACTCTAGACAAAGGGATGGAAACAAAGATGGGTCTGCTAGGTCATTATCAACCAGTGTTGACTTTTCATATTTTCCCAATATATCTTATGTCTCCTCAATGCAATCATCCAAGAAATTGAAAGGAACAACCATCTTAGTACGATGAAGAATAGTGGGAGGTTGTTGAAACTAGGAAAAATAAACAAGGGGATGGTGATAGACTTAGGATAAAGATGGATTAACCATGAAATCCAGTGCAAAAGACTTCAAATCTTATGAAAGTGAAAATGAATAATGATACTTTGATACTTGATTCTTATAGGTAAAAGGCAACACTTGTAATGGTGGACATGACCATTGGAATTCAATAAGATACCATAACAAAATATGGCTTGATTTGAATAGTAACAAAGGCTAGGACAAAAATCCTCAATACATTATGAAAATGACCAAAAAGAGTGTGCACGCTAACAAATATAACTCAAAGTACTTTAATTCTTTAAACCAGATACAAAATCACAAAATATTGATTTTTATAGGGGAAGAACTTGATAACATAAAAGAAGCACATTAAGTGACTCAATAACTAATAGGAATGACAATACGTAGCTTTGTGACCACAATGGGTTGTGGTGAGATGCAACAAAGAAACAATAAATATGTTTTATGCAACTAGACTAACTAAATAAATGATGCAGCTAACTTGATCCTAAACCTAACTTGTGCTCTCTAACAAAGAGAAGATAAATCAGAATGATTTTAGTGACCATAATACAACAATAGGCATGCGTGATTCACCCAACCAGGTAGAGGAATTCCATCAAGTTGTTTGATCCTTATGACTCCATATTCTCTTATTTCTATAACAATGAAGGGACCCAACCAATGCATTTGTAACTTTCCTATATACTTAAGATACTTACTATCATATAGCGACACTTGATCTTCCACAGAGAAAGTATTTTATTTAATATGTCAATCATGTCAAGATTTTTGTCTTTCTTTCTCAATTCCTTCGAGAAAATTTGCAAGAAAGTATTACTCATCCAACTCCCATAATTCTTCGAAACATTCCACAATAGATTCATCATCATACATTTTGGTGGCTTGCACAATGAACAATTTTGGAACAATAAAGTTCAAAAGTTACCATAGCTTCACTACCATATACAAATTTAAAAGCAGTATACTTGTGTAGGTTTTCTTATGGTAGTGTGATAATCCTATAATGTAGCAAGAACACGTTCATCCCAATCATCTCAATTAGTACAAAACACCTTAGTAAGTACCTTCTCCAATATATTATTAAAATCTTCAACTATCCCATTCACTTGCAGATGATGGTGGCTACTTTTGTGGTGCTCAATCATGAACTCCCGGATTAAAGTGGAAATACTTCCACTTATCAAGTGTGACCCATGATCACTTATGAGGATTATTGGACAAGAAAATGTTATAATAATTTTCTCAAATATGAACCCGGTTGTATTACTAGAAATATAGTCTTTGACAACGATTTCTTCAATCTATCGCGTCAAGTAATCAATTGTGGGAATAATATAGAAAGCATGTGAATTACACATAGGAAAGTTTATAAGGCCAACAAAATCAATGAACCATTTTTTAAAAGCTTGAAGAGCTCTCATAGGATGTAGTGGAAGCTCATCATGCTATGAAGGCAACCCAACTCTGTGGCACACATCACACTTCCAAGCATACTCCTTTGAATATTTGAAGAGATTTGGCCACCACAGTACAAATTGCAACACTTTCCTTGTGGTTGCTTTTCCCCCGATATGGTCTCCTGCAACACCAAAATGACATTCCTATAAACCTTCATTCCTCTCATGGTCTAAGATACATTTGTGCAAGATATGATCAAGCACCATCTTGTATAACTGACCTACAATCAACTAATAATATGTTTCTTGGACCACTAAATGCTTCTTTTACGTAGTAGAATAGTCATATAGACACTTACCAGTTGTTAAAATAATGCAATGTCTTCAAGATAATATTTCACAACTTCAATTCTAAAAAAGTTAGCATCAAGTTACCAATCATCAACCAAACCTCCTGCTTCCCAAAACTCTAAGAAAGAGGTGATTTGGGCTGACATTAGAGTGTACTTACTTGAAAAAACCATCAAACAAAAATGATTGAATCAATAACAAGAATATACAAATTCTTCCTTCTTCAATAGGTTTGATAACAAAATACTTCAATGGAAAATAATAGGTGAAGAACTTTAAAGGAACTCCAAGTAAATAATGCCTGAACTTCTAAAGCGAACATACCAAAGCAAGAGTCTCCCTCTCAATTGTTGTATAATTTTTTTCATCATTATAAAACTTTCTACTAGCAAAGTAAATAGGATGATCAAGATTATCTTCACCAAGTTGTGTTAGAATGATGCCTAAATCAATGTTGGATGCATTTATATGTACCTGGAATCATTTATTCCAATCTAGATAGACTAGTATTGGGAACTTGCAAGCTTCTCTTTTAGAGTGTCAAAAGCAACACCACACTCAAAAATCCATATAAGGCATTTAGCCTTCTTCAGGAGCTTCTCCAATGGAGTAGCGAAGAGAGCATAGTTGTGAATAAATATTTAATAATAACCCATATTCCCCAATGTAGATGAAAATTACTTAACACTTCTAGGTGGTGGCATATTCAAAATCACCACAACTTTAGCGGGATCTACACATACACCATCTTTGCATACAATATGTCCCAAAAAAATACCAAATGGCACAACAAAATTACACTTCTTCAAATTCTAAGAGATCTACAATTATCTACATCTATCAAACATAACCTACAACAAACTAGAATGTTTTTTCAATAGGCTATAAACTGTCCAATCATTGATAGAACTTCAATAAATTATGAATATGCTCCTTGAATGCAACAATAACTATTCTAGGAAAAACAGGTGGAACATTCTTAATATTGAATGACATAACATGGTAAGCATGTGAATGCCATTTAATGATAAAAGTGGTTTTCTTTTTATCCTCCTCAACAATGCATACTTTATGATATCATGAAAACCCATCTATAGAAGAATAAGATTGTTTACTCGTAACATTTTCTAACACTTCATCACTAAAAGGAGTGGGAAACGAATCATGGACACATGCATTATTAAGAATTCAATAATCTACGTGAACTTTGATATCATCTAAATCATTGTTGTCTCAGATAACAATAGGAATAGTCCATTCATCTTCATCCACATGAAATATGAGACCTGCAACCAACATTTTATCTCTTTCCTTCCTAACCTTCTCTTCGTCTCATTGCTTCAAGTGGTATAGTCAATGTTTGAATCGTCACACATCAGGTTTTAAAAAAATATTCATTTCTCCAAATCTCTTTTGTACCTTGGAGTTCAGAAACTGATGCAAGAAAGAGATCTTCATATTCTTTCGAGAAATCAAATATTTCCTTAATCATTTTTTCATCCCAATAATGACCAATGGAAGCTAGCTTAGGCTTTTCTTTAGTTCCAATATTATTCTTACACAAATTCAAAGGTTTCAGATGCAGGGCATCTTTTGCAAGATCATCTTTAGTACTCCTTTTGCCTTCAGACTCCTTGAAGGATAAATGCCTCAATTCCTATGAATCATCCTCTTCAAGTTTTTTATTAATTTTACCACAAGGAATAACTTCTTGGAAGCCCTATTTATATAGATTTCCACAATATCCATAGCTGCTAAACTTGGAAATAGGCTTTCTAGTGGGGAATAGTACCCTCTTAATTTATTTCAAAGCTTCATCTATGTTCACATCCTCATTTGAGAAACAAAAGTCACTACATAGTTGAATTAACAATGCAATGTCCCAACTAGTTGTTTGTTTCTTCATTTCTTCTTTTAAATACCAAGATTGGGGAAATGTTCCCAGTGTATGAATAAATTGATGCACCCATAACTCAACAGGAATCCCATCCTTTTCCCAAACAACACCACAAATATGAATATGCTTCTAAGGACTATTGTAAGCTCCATGTACATGAATATGATATGAGCTCTTTTCAATAACTATGAATTTGCATAGCATAGCATAGCATACTTAATAGAGTCCCACTTCTAAAGCTGGTTGTGGTTAGATCCCAACCATTGCGCAGGGGTTTCTTGTACAAAAATATATAGTAAAGGAATTCTTTCCATTTCCTCAATATGTAACTTAACTTTTTTAATAAAATTAGAAACAAATCCAATACCATTAAAACTATGATAATCCCTTTCCTGTGTATCAATCCATCGAGCACAACGAATAGTTTTATAATGTCCAGAGTGAAACTCATGATCTCCTTGTTGCTATTCATCCATTACAATATTTGAACTAGCTTCAATATATTGGACATTCCTCTAGTTGAGAGAACCATCTACTACAAGATTCATGTAATCCTCCTTCTTCCCTGCAGTTAGATAATATAACTAATCCAAAATATTAGGTTCTTCTACATCATCAATGGGATCTGTAAATATTGGACCATGATAGGGATATAATGGTTGGATAAATCTAACTCCATCCACTTCAAAGGTCATAGTATCTCACTTAAGTTCAATAACAACATATTTTTCAGTTGCCCAATGTACTACCAATAGAGCTAGATAAGGATCTTTGTCACCCATAATATCAATGACCTTAAAATCGACATATGTCTTCACTCTAGCAATATCAAATTCTAAATCCTCCAACTGACCAATGGGAAGAATGTAGTACTAGATGGTCATGCATAGCTGAATAGGTGCAAACACCAAGTTTGGTCTTCCCAATACCTCCCAAGTTTTCCACCGCAAATTATTCACATCAGATCCTGGATCCAACCTAGTAACTTTGATATGGTATCTGACGATTTGGGTATCAATATGGAGCTCCTTTCATGTTCTTCTCTTCTTACGAATGTATAGAATGTCGCTAAGGAAAGTTAGCTGAAATAGGTCATTCTAATAATTCTTCATCCTTTAAAATAGTCTTAAGCTTCTTATGCAACATCCCACATAACTTCTCATCACCCATAATATGCAAAAATAACTTAAACCATTCCATGATAGGATGAGATGTCTCTTTGAGCATCTAGGGATCTTCATTTACCATTTTTATTTTTGTTTTGGTCGAGGAATATAAGAAGAAATCAACTACCTGAAAATCTCAGTGGCATCCTTGTAATACTCTTTCTATTGAATAGGGTCATATGATTTCTTTGGAGATGAAATATTTATTACATTAGGTTTCTCATGAACCTCTTTATTGATTCCAGTGCATTTACCTCATTTGGTAATAATATTAATGTTAGGATGAGGAAATGATTCATGCTCTATCAACTCTAAATTAATTATCTTAGGACCCCTTGTTAGTTGCATTCATCTCATCAAGCAATTAATTATAGACAATCTTCAGTAACAATGATCCAAACTTAAACAAGAATGCAAAAACTTACATATATAATCATAAACACAAAAATGAAACAAAAAAACACTTCATTTCATTAATACAAAACCACTGAACTACGCTTACAAACAGAATGGAAATAAGATAGCTCAAGCTATGGTAGCTTATCTCCGAGAGGGGATGTGGTGGCTACATGCCTCTGAACTCTGCTACAATGAGGCTCAAGGGCCTATTTACTATTGGAAAACATGCGAAAACCCTAAACAACCAAAAATCTAACCCTAGGATATGTATCACCATGAGTTTGTTGGCACCATTAGGGTTAGTTGGGCAGCCAACTTCCTGGGGTCATAACTTGGTCCTATTATCTCCATTTGGTGCATATGAAACCTTGTTAGAAAGGTATCACCGAGTACTACAAGTTTCACAAAAAGCACTTTTCTATGGCAATAGGCCTGTCGTGGGCCCCAAAAAAATGTCATTTAGTGGGTAAAAACTGCTCCAGAAGTTCAGGACCCGAAAAACTGCTAAAAATAGTAAATGTTGAAATGAATAAGGAAATAGATGAAACTGATAAGGGGTCTTGGTGGAATAGACTGGTGGCCACAAATATCCACCTGGATCATTCCTCCACACTTAGGAAGCAATGGTCCCCATTGCATGCAAATCCTCCATGAGGTGAGGAAATTCCTGTTGAACCTGGTCCCTAGTGAACCACTTGCCTTGGTGAAGGAGTTGGCCTACTTTGACAACTTGATATAACTGTATCCTCTGTTGGCAAGTGTTCTTAATCTGTGTGTCCATGGTCTAATCAATTGTGGCTTGTTCCATGTAGTTCGACTTGAGCTCTGTTGGTGTGAGCTAGTTTGCAATGTCAAATGTGTCCAACAATGGTGGAAAGTATGGCCAAACGCGATCTACATTGAACAATGGGTGCAGACCAAGGAATGATGGGATGCTAAGCTCGAAGGAATTGCCACCAGTAGCCTTGGTGATGGTATATGGCCCATATTAGAGTGGGTGAAGCTTGTGGTGGGGTCTAGCAAGGAACTCGTTCTGCAAATGTAGCCAAACTTTGTTGCCCACCTGGAACTTGTGTGGCACTCGAGGTTGAACATGGCGCTACTTGTACTTAGCATTGGCTCTGTCCAATATAACATGGACCTTTCGATGGATGTGCTGAATGAGTTTAATGAAGTTGTTAGCCCTTTCAGCTTCAGACTAAACGTGATTCAAATCTCCTTGAGTGGCTGCAAATGGTATGGCCACATCAATGGGGCATAATGGCTAAAATCCACACCCTACCTGAAAGGGGTTGTGGCCTGTTGAGTTATGGAGAGCTCTGTTGTAGCTGTGTTGGACATAGGGGAGAGTTTCATCCCATGTGCATGGATGCTTCGTGTTATATAGCAAAATTACCTCCCCATCAACTTAGAGGGGAAGAACGTGATGGCGGAAGCAATGACCAAGTTCACAAGCCTTGCTTCCAAACTAACGTTGCCTATACACTAACAACATGCTTTATAAATCTTCTCTGCAAGCCTAGGAGAGCGTTAGTGACCCCAGTAACTCTACTTGTTAGTTTGGGGACAACGTTAGTGAATCCTAATGAGGATCTAAAGGTCAAAGGAGCGAATTGACTAAAAAATATCCCTACACTCTCTCCTAAATCTACTTAAAAAAGCAAGGAAACATCAAAGTTTGACCTATTTGAGGGATTTCTAATCCTAATGAAGAAGGAAAATGGGAAAGATCTCAAAAGAATGGCAACATCATTTCTTTTACCTAAAGAAACTCATGGAGAAACTTGGCAAAACTAATCTTTAATGCTACATAAGCAGAGCTAGGGCTATTGTGATAGAGGTTAGATCATTTGGAAGGATAGCTTACTTGATTGTCGAGCAGAGCCTCAGACCTAAGCATAAGAAGTTCGTAAGAAGGGAGAGAGGAAGAGGAGATGGAGGGGTAAGGGAAGGTTGATGCAACTGATGGTTGTAATCACTCTTTCGACATTAATATAGAATTGTAGTTGTATTGTCTACTCCGTGGTGTTGGTACTATAATTCATTTATTTGTTTTTTCAATGCCTTTTAGCATGAGTAGCTTAGTTATGTGTAACTAGATGTCTTTTGTATATTCATGCATTAATTTTCAGGGTTTTATGCTGTGATTGTGCTTGTCTCTTCTATGTGCAAGACTTGATCTGGAGCATGCTTAGGGTACTTCCACCCAGTTGCATTTTTCTCTCTAGCAACTCTACACGGAGACTCGAGGTAATGAATATGTTTTTCTTTGATAGTTAGTTATTGAGTATGGACATGCATGTAGCTTTGTGACAACTGCAGATAATCTTATAGTCGACCAAGGGTCTCGAGAAGAACCTTAAGGGTTTCTTCATTCTGCATACATTGTGCATTTAATCCTATAGCATAATTGGTGACTTTGATGGGGACTACACTTTAGTTCCCTGTTTACTTATAAAGTTCCTAATTTCCTCCTCCTTCCAAACCTTCTTGTACTTCTTCATTCCTTTTCTCACCCATCAAGACCTTGCAACACTCTTATTTCATTGCTCAGCCTTGGATCTGATCCCCACAGCCCTGTTTTGAAGTTTTTTCCCTCACTAATGCTGGTTAGAAATGTAAACAGAGATTTATAAAGCTCTATGTCTGCACAAATAGAGCATTAGTGCCTTCAATAACTCTCTATGGCCTCTAGCACAAAGTGCTAGTCACCCAATTTTTGATATACAGCTGTGTCTGTGACCTCAAAGGGTTGGGAAACTTGCTTCTGGACTGATAAGGGATCTGTAGCTGTGTTTTGTTTGCAGGATTTGTGTCTTGAAATATATATATATATATATATTATATATTTTTAAATAGCTTTTCTTCGTAAAAATTTTTATTTTCATAAAAGGAAAAAATCAAAATTTTTTATTTTTCTGCTTACCTGGTTAAGTTCTGCATTATTTGATTTTAGTAGTTGTTAGTGAGCGTTGAAAATTTATGCCGGTTTTGCTAGTGTTGTAATGAATAAGATGCATGGAATGAATATTAATGTATGAAAGACTCTCCCTTTGTAAAAAACATCTTATTCATTGAAATTGAAAATTTATAAGCATTGTCTTTTGCATGATTTGAGTCAAAGTCCCACTAGATATAGTAAGTCAACACCCCTAACGAAGACTCTAACAAAATACACTTAAAATCTACCTAAAATTAATCAGTAACTCTTTCTAGAGCAAACAAGCATTAGTTTAGGCTAGGATCTTGGGATAGGCAATGTGAGTAAACTGCCCAAGATCATAAACCAAAACTAGTGTCATTAAAAGAGAGAAATCCTTCTATACTCATACTACTAGGACCACTCCAATAAAAGCAGAGCTAAATACCAGACAACATCAAACTGTAAGTGAAGGTAGCCCACCTTTAATTGCATCTCCTTTCGGTAGATTGTGTATCGAGGATCCCTTCGGGGATATCGAAGCTGAGCCAAGGACTTAGGTATCCTATCCACACAGCGTACTGTCTGTGACTATGTCCCCCTAGTAGTGTCTGTGATCTGAGGTATCCTTAGTGGCCATACCTTTAGGGACTAACACAAGGTGACTGGGGCGGGCTGCCTTGGTATCTAACACAGACAGACCTACTCTGTCTTTAGTTTTTGGGGGGGTTCTCATCTTCACGAGAGTACTTGGCCCCTCAATCTGAGGTTCAGGCGAAGCTCTAGAGTAACCGTAACTATACATTTGGATAGATCTCTCTATTATTCATTGTGACACTGGGTTTCATCTCCAGTGATCGGTGCTTATCAGACAGGGTCATCTCCCTCTATTTTCTAATTGATTCACTTAGTGTATTTTTTATTTTTTTAGGTGCCAGAGTGTTATCATTGAGACTTTAATAAACATCACTATAAAATCTTATTAATAAAAATTATTGGCCACCATGGCTACATCTGGCCCTCGTCATCAATCTAGACGATTGTTAGGACTTCCCACACTCGTTGTGGAGGATTCGTTGAGCTCCAGTGAATCGGATTCCCCGTGTTCGAGAAATCAATCTCCAACATCTCACATAGAATCAATTTGGACATCCGACGATTCAAGTTTACCAGAGGATTTCTTTACTACAGGATTTCTTCCTCCATACAATCCTCCAATCACGAATCCGTTGGGCCTATTATTGGTTTATGTTGCATATATACCTCCTTTGTCTTCATTTGGAACACTTCCACCCATCCCATCGACGACTAACGAGTCGTGGGACTTTTTGGACACTTTTGGTCCCCCACCACTTCCCCAGTCGACAGTCAATACCAAACCTTTGATGGTGAACCTAGCTATTCCATTTGTCTGAGGTACAATCCCTAACATGACACCCTCCATGGGTGGAACCTAGTCTATTCTAGGTTCTTCCCCTTTAGTGTCAAACTCTATACCTTTGACAAGTGCTACATACAATGCTCCTAATAGTGCTCAATATAGCGTAGTTAGTGCAGGTACCTTCAACCAAAAATATGGTTGGCATCCATTGTACAGTTCTAACCACCAGATTCAAGTATCTGGGGGCACTTCCAATATGCATATACCGGCCGGGAACGTAACAGTTCCCCCTCCGTTTTCAAGTATGCATGGTGAGTCATTGATTGACATGAGCACTCCTTATGATATTCAAGGAATTATGGTTATTTTTGTGGCAAGCGGGAATCCTCAAGGAGGTCCCAATCAATCCATGGGGGCACCCTACTCACAACCTCAAATGAGTCAAGGGGGCATTGCTTATCCTGGGGGAAACTCTATACCACAGCCTAACGATCCCTATGGAAATCCACATTACAATACCATACCCCAAGGAAACTACTATACCATGCAACCTATGTATAATATTGGGAATCACACAATGGGAGGACAGCAAGGATTCTCAAGTCATATGTCATCGCCTTGGTCCGATTCGGGGGCATCACACACTCTACCTTTCTTGCCAACACTTGATATCCCCAACTTGTACAAACTTACAAATGACCCCATCTATCATAACTTACTCTGGCCGCCAATCTTGCATAAAATACTCACAGACATCCCTAAGCTCAAAGAGAAACAAGGGGAGGATCCGAGTACCCATATCACCACCTATCATCTTTGGTGTGTTTCTAACTCCATGGTGGATGATAGTATCCAGTTACGTCTTTTTCCCCACACCCTTACTAGCAACGCAGCCAAGTGGTACATCAAGTTACCATGCGCGTCAGTCAATACCTTTGACGCTCTAGTGATGGAATCCTTAAGGCACTTCCAACTACCCATTTGCTATGAAACTGGGATGGAACTCCTCACTTCATTACGTTAGGATACCATCACCCACATCTCTGATCATATACTTGAATGGATAGGTAGGTGGAGGTTAGTCAAAGCTCCCCTCCTCTACTATCTCTTAGCAGATTGGCTCTGCAAGTCTCTACTCCCCCAAATCACTAAGGATGTCGCCTTAGGTGGTGCGGTCACAGAAGACCAATCCATACGTCATGCCCAACTCTTACATCTGATATATTTGTAGTCTGGCACTCTTTACGATGTAATTCCCAATGCCCCTCGCAACTCCAATGTTCTCGCTACTCAGCGACCTAAAGCACACGCCAATGAGATTATCAGCACAACCACCGTGGTTGCTGTAAAAAAAATCAACGGTCACATTACCCAGATGTCAATGGAACCCTCTACCAAATTGACTGCTCTTCCTACCACCACGATAAAATCTATGTAGTCTATGCAAAGACCCGATGGTAAGAACAAGAATAATAAGAAAAAGACTGCTCCTTCTAAAGATCAATCCACAAAGTAGCAAAACCCAAACTAGAAGGCTACTGTGCCCCTTGATGATGGAAAGGATAACCTGCTAGATTTCCTTGAAAAATGTGTGTTGAATACCACATGACCTATCGCCACTCGCATCTTCAGGAATGCATAGATTTCATTGCTAGAAAGGATACTGGTAGGAACCCTGCTGTCCTGAATAATCCTTTCCCTGCTCAGTAGCAGCAACACCTTATTGCAAACCAACCCTAATCCCCGCAAGAGGGCATTGGTGGTTCGCAACATCCTTCAGCTAGTGAAGCACCTTCTACCATTTACACCTTCAAAAGGGTAGATCTACAGACCAGAGCCAAATCTTACGGAGCTCCTGTCACTCATGTAGAGCAACACTCCTCAAGTCAAACCCCACCGCCTCCTAACGATCTTCATATCAAAAGGTCGGTTGCTGACCTTGTGATTCACCCCCCTAAAGGGTCACTTCGACACAGAATGCATAATACATCTGCACGTGCCAGCCAAGACTACATCATTGTAGAAGACTTGGTGCAAGCGTCGTCGACTATGTTAGTGCTCGAACTATTACAAATATGTTCAACACAGCTTTGCTTTCAACCGTTGGTGGTATCGACCCACAGGATTCCATGCTTGCAATTTTCGACATGGAAAAGTGTAAACCTTCCCTTTCTCACTAGCTTGCATTTCAAGTGAAAATATTTTCGGAAGGTAAAGGTATACATAGAACTATCATTGATGAAGGAGCTTCTACCTGCGTCATGTCATCTTCATGTTGGCTCGCTTTGGGTTCTCCAACCCTATCCCTACCATGGAATTCCCTTAAAGATTTCGATGGCCACACTTTCATCCCAAAAGGTTACCTAGCTAGCTACCCCATCAGCTTGTGTGGGAAAACGATAACAGTGGACATCGAAGTTGTAGATGAAAAGCTCAACTATAATCTCTTGCTAGGTCACAGTTGGACTTACGCCATGACAACCATTATGTCTACTTTCTTTTGCATCATTCTATTTCCATTGGATGGAAAGGTAGTCACAGTGGACCAGTTGTCCTTTTGCACCCCTGATTATTCCCCATTACCAAGTGGTTATGTACCCTTAGTGGGTGGTGTACCTCACTCTTACGTCAATATTGGCACCGATCTACTGAAGGCATCTTCCCTGATGGGTTGTTTCCCTCTTTTGCTACCAACAATTTCATAGACGGTTAATATGGTTTCATCCATTCCTCACGAACTGACCGGTCCTTGGATCCTACTAGCCCCTTCAAACATTGACACTTACAAAGAATAAATTTCATTATCACCAACTGAATTGGCCTACCAGGCCATTTAATCTACATCCGAGTCTCTGGTCACTTTGCGTTACACATCCATTTGGGCACATTAACCCCAACATAAAGATTGATACTATTAGGGCCCATCAACCCTCAATACAGTTGTTACATTCCCTAAAGAAGTTAAATATCATAATGCCTCACTTCCCAAGAAGTTCCATCACTGAAAACATCCAGAAATGGCCTCTAAGAAGATCAGCGCAAATAGGCCTTCATTAGGGTGTGCTACAATGCAAACCATACACTGTCAGGGTGCTATGCAGCGCACTTGGTCCCTCTTTGTCCTGTGCTAGGCAAATTTGAGCGAATTTCCATGAGGGTTTAAAAGATTCCTTACTAATTGGATGCCTCTAGAAGTTTCTCAAGGCTATCCACTCCTTTGAGTTCATATTTGGATGACGAAGAGAGTTAAGGAACATCAATCCCCTTATCCCTTCTTCCATGGAACTGAATTCCAAATTTGGGAGGGCATTCATTATCACCATTCATGGCATAACTTCCTTCATTCACCTATAAAAAGACCACTCATATTAGTGATCAAGGGATGGAAATTATTGAATTGTAGGGAGATGTTGTTGGTATGAGATTTGAGTTGATTGCAAGTGTTGTAATGATGTCAAAGTGTCTTGCTTGTTGTGAGGAGAGGATGGGATTGAACTAGACGAGTGATGTTGAATCAGGAAAATTGGGTTGTAACTCTTCCTTTCACTAATAAAGTGTTCAAATATTTTTCCATATTCTTGTATTATCTTTTGATGCTTTCATATGCTTATCATTTACTTGATTCCATGCTATGTTTAATCAATAGATCATTATCATATGCTTTGATGGGTTCTTGTTTCTGTCTATGTGTAGGTACTTCTCAAGCAGCTTAAGTACAGGAAGGAGCAATAGAATCGGTCAAGGGAGACAAGGAACAAGCGGAAGCTACAATTAGGTTCTTTGTTCTCTTATTTTATCTATTGTTTATAGAAAAGGTAGAGAATGCTTTGTACTGTTGTTTCTAGATTAAGCTACTAGTCTAAAGGGTTAGGCGTTTATCCAAGAACACTAAAATTTCCCAAAAGAAATCGACGACTCCAGTAGGGAGCAATCATCCATCTTAGTAGCTCATCAGCCTCTTAAGACATTTCTACATACCGTACTTGTGGTAGTTTTTTAAATTTTAGTCTTCTTTCATTGAAAATTGAGTCGAAACTGTGTCCAAATTGCCTTCAGAATGGCCTACTATCACCAACGCAGTCCAATGAAGGACACAATGCACTACAGTGCACTTCCTACATAGATCCAGTGTGATTCAGTGCACTATCTTTAATTGCTTCATGCGTTGATCCCTTGAGGGTCAGTTTCCCATCTAGGAACTAAAAGTTTTTGCCAACTTTCTCTTGTTTGAATAAGTTGTTGAATGGCAATGATGTTTTGTCTCTGAAAATAGTTTTTTCGTCTCCTTAGCCAACCCTACGTAGACTAGGATTGATAAATGTTTCTTATGTATTTACTTTGTCATTTTCAATCTATAGTCGAAAGTCAGTTTTGATCGATTGATCTTTAGTGAAAGAAAGTGTCGTAAAATCATCTTTTCCTTCAAAAGTTGAATTGTCATCAAATCTTCATTCATGAAAGATCGATTGGTTGATATGTGCATATGATTCGTCTTTTCGTTGAAAATGTCATAATTCCTCATTTCTTTGAAAACGAAAGTGTAGTCGAGTCTTCCTTTCCTTAAAAAGAAATCGTCGCAAAATCGTCATTTTTATGAAAAGAGTTTGCTAATCGTTTGTGCATTAGTTTTCCTTTTTGAATCATCCAAATTAAGGGAAATTGAAAATAAATACATGCATCTTGCATTGAAAAGAGTTTGTGTGTGCTGAAAGGAATAGTGTATGGAATTTTCATTTAGATTGTCCTCTTTGCTCTTTGATCAAAAAGTACTTGTTTGCTATATCCCTAGTAGCTAAGATTTTCATTGTTAAATTGAATGGAAAGAATTATTATCATATTAATTGAATTTTAGGAATTGCAAACATACATCACGTGGTGAACCTTGAAAGGAAAATTATAAAGAAGATCAACTTAAAATTTATCTGAATTTACGTAATGGAGCATTGTCACCTAACGAAAAACATTTAGAGGTCTAGGCTAGAGACGTGTTCTAGCACTGTAAAACAAAGCAGCTATCGCTAACTTGTCTACAATACATCCCGAGTGTAATACCTCATTCCATGTATGTGAGTATATTATAGCTCATCCACGTACCTTAGGGTATATAGGGTGGTGTTACAGTACGTAAAGTATATGGGAATTCTCTCATTGTGCAGTTTTGCATTAGACAATGCTTATACGAACTAGGCCTCCACGTACCTTTTGGTATATATGAGAGGAAAACTCTAGGTTTCTATCCATCCTTAGGTAACCGAGTCAGCCACCTTGTACACTGTGATACACAGAACACAGCATTCAGAAAGATTTCCTTCCCATACTTCTTGGTTCACCAGGAGGTATTCTGTAGTTCATAGTAACTTCGTAATCCTTTTGCCTAGAACATCCCTCTTTTATTTTGTTTTGTTACTTTGATTAAAATTAAATTAATTGACCGTGGATAACATCCTCCATGCTCACTCCTTAGTTGATCTTAGGTTGAGACATATGGCAACAAATCTGGTGTCCACCGATCATGGAATTCCTTTTGATGGGAATCCTAGTCATTTTCCATCTTTTAGAAATATTGGTGCTCCTTATATGGCTACATTGTCCCTTCAGAGAATTACCATTGGCTTGCCAATGTGGCTATTTTCAACCTCCTTGTTCAAAATGTCGTGATTTCTCCGCAATCAAGTACACCTCCAATTGGACAAAATCAACCTCCAGTTGATCCTAAAGTTGATCCTTTACCTTCTTCCTCGGTTATTTCTTCCTCCCCTTCTTCCTCTTCACCTGGTGAAAGTATTGGTACTAGTAACCAGGTGGCTAAGAAGAATAAGAAGAAGCAAATTCAGCAGAGGAGCAACAAACAACCATTGCTTTGAATGCAAAATCTAATGAGAAACTATCCGTCAAGCCTCACAAAGTTCAATATCCATGCAAACTTTGTGTGGGAGACCATCTTCTTCAAAATTGTCCTGATAGTCCTCAGATCTTAGAAGAATGGTCTTTCCGTTCACATCGCCCTGTGTCATCAACTTCTTGAGATCATGTTGGTGAAACACCATCAACTAGTGGTAGTCAAGTTCATGGAAAGAAGGGAAAAGTTAAGTTTCCATGTAGGTTATGTGAAGGGAATCACCCCATTCACCTTTGTCCCTATCTGGATGAAGCCAAAAGAGTTTTGGATAACCATCCTGCTTCACCACAGCGACTTCCATCTAGTTACAGAAAAATTTCCCTGAATCCTTCACTAGTTGATGAATTGACTGACCAAAATTGACCGTCGGTCAAACCCACTCTCTCTGAAAGTGAATCCTATCAGGATATACCCGACCAAAATCAATAGGTTGAGGTAACATTGGACCCAATTTTACCTTCCATAAATCGCACCTTTCCCAAAGAGAGTGAATATGATACCACTGAAGTTCTTTTTGTTTCTTTAGATTCAAATGAGCTTGGGGGCAATCCTCCTGTACCATCAAGACAGGAGGAAAATCCTCCCATTCTCATAACTCAAGAGGTTAATTCTCCCATTTCTACAGTACCTCCTCGAAGTAGTCTAGTCACTTCCTTTGATTGGAATCAACTGGCGAGATTTCACGTTCCTTCTTATGTGCCTTTACAGATCATAGTGCAAGTTTGTAATATGATTGTATCTGGCACTATTATAGGTAAAGGTGCATTAGTGAGTATCCTTTCCTCAAATTCTTGGCAAGCACTCGGTTCGCTGCCACTTGTGCCTGTTACACAGAATTTATTGGGTTTTAACAGAGGAACCAGTCAACCATTAGGGATCCTTCCTCAGTTGCCTATTACTTTGGCAAGAAAAATCATTTATCTGAACATGATGGCAGTCCTAGGCCCTTTAGATTACAATTTACTTCTAGGGCGCGACTATATTTATGGCATGGGAGCTATTGTTTCAACACTCTTTCGAGTGATTTTTTTCCCACATGAAGTCAGAATTGTCACCGTTGACCAACTTTCATTTCTCGGTCCAAATATGGCTTCCAGTCAACCATCTTCCTTAATTGGTCCTTTTGTACCAATGGTATCATCCCTGCCACGAGTTAATTATGTGGCAACCTGTTCCATACCTACATCAACTGATGATCAATTCAGTGATGTTGTACAACATGTACTGGGGGCATTGGAACCAGATCTCTCCTTCATGACCAATTATGATTTGTGATCCATAAACCTGAAGATAGTTCTTTTACTATGTCAACCTCATTAAAAAATGAAACAAGCGAATGAGGATAGTTCTTGGTCTTGTGTCAACCTCGTTAAAAAATGAAACAGGCCAACAAGGATAGTTCCCGGGCTTGTGTCAACCTCATTAAAAAATGAAACAAGGATCTATGAGGATATTTTTTTTTACTGTGTCAACCTCATTAAAAAATGAAACGAGTATGAGCATAGTTCTTTGTCTTGTGTCAAGCTCGTTAAAAAATGAAACAAGAAATCAGAGCAAATTTCCTTGCCTTGTGTCAAGCTCATAATAAAATTGAAACAAGGTCCCAAGTTCTAAGTCGAGTCTTTGATTAGATCTCATAAAATCCCAGTCGAGTCTTTCACTTGATATCGTAAAAGAACCTTCATTCCATCCACTTGATAGCCATGAGTAGTCTACTTAGGTGAATGTAATGAAGCTTAGGGGGCATGCACCTAGTGGTAAAGTTAAGTTTCTTTGTAGGTTATGTGAATGGAAGCACCCTATTCACCTTTGTCCCTATCTAGATGAAGCCAAAAAGGTCTTGGATAACCATCCTGCTTCACCGCAGCAACTTCCATCTAGTTACAGAAGACTCCCCCTTTCATCATGGTGGGGGCATGTAAACCAATCTGTTGGGTCCCTACAATACTAGTGATTACGCCATTACTATTGTAGTTGTACCCCTATTGCCCCCATATTGTTATTACTGTGCCCCATAGAATCCCTCTATTATTATTTTTGTGGATTTATATTATTATTGTTAGGTCGGCTGGGTTATATTGTGACTCCTTAGACTGCTATATATAGAAAGGAGGTTTTGTCATTTGTATCATCAAAGAATTGTTCATTTATGTAATGTAAAGGAGGTTGCCCCCTCGAAGAGGGTGAATTCTAAGGCGTTGATCTATCTTTTCTATCTTTTCTTGAGCTGGTTCATAACATTTGCTATCAGAGCTTTGGATTCTAGGGTTTCGCTGCTCCAAACAGGTCATCGTGGAATTTTCGCAATAACCTTTTTTCTACGATGTTTCAGAAGCTAAAAAAAAACACATTTGAGAAGATATCGTGCTAACATTTGGTCCGAATTTCAGAGTGTTTTGCGCTATATTTGCGGAGATATGATCTGAGGAAGTTGGTCTTTTTGTAGACTCCTGAATTACATTCCAAACAGGTGACCTGGGGAAAATCATCATAACTTTTTCTCTAAGCATTGGATTGAAATTGCGTAAGAAGGTGTAGAAAGAGGATGGACTGTAGTTTCTTGTATATATTTTTTACAGCCAAAAGATGACATAGGGACTCGGGGCACATCGTACAAGTTCGCCTACTGAACTAGTCCATAATCAGGTCACTGTGGGAGATTTCGCATAACTCTTCCTTGGAGAATCCAATTTGGATCAGAATGGTGGCATTGGAAAGAGGACACAGAGGGTTACTGTAGGTCACAATTTTAGAACTAGATGATTTGAATGTACAGAGATACATCAAAGGCAATATCAAGCTCCTACAAAGTGAAAAAAGGTGTGTAGATTCTTTTAAATTTTTGCTTAAGATTGGGTTGAAATTTATTTTGAAGGAATTCAAAGGGCATAGTATAGCATTATTATCGGTAATTAATGCCCCGAGGAAAGAAAATGCAAACACCTAGTAAGGAACCTGAAAGCTCTAGCATGACTCATGAAGAAGAGGAAGAAATGCTACATGATATATCAAAACTACAAGAACAAGTGCAACAAGTGTCACTTGCACAAAAAGCAACAGAATCTAAGATGGATGGTTTAAGGAAAGATGTAGAAGCTAAGATGGATGGTTTAAAGAAGGGCGTAGAAGTTAAGATGAATGGCATGGAAGATAAGATGGATGATTGGAAGACAGATTTGAAGACAGACATGGGCGATTTGAAGACAGACATGGACGAATTGAAGATAAATATGAATAAGCTGCTACAAGAAATGGTCACTAAGGGTGAAAGGGTAGTAAAGGAAACTCATGATGAGAACAAAAGAAATGTTAATTATGATTCCATAGACTCTAATGTGGGATCAAAGACCCATCATATTCCAAAAATTGATA
>APFE031085134.1:17986-58007 GCA_000404065.3 Pinus taeda | reverse complement strand
CCACAGCCCAACTTGGGCTCTTATTATAACTTTTTGGAAGCAGGTAGAATTATTCCCCAAAAGTTTACAGTGCCACTGCTTTTAGCACTAGAAGAAGAACGAGTACGAACCCACACGTGGATGAGGATAGCTAAATCTAAGGGAGTAGCGGATATTGGGCCTCTAGAGGAAAGGCTCAACAAAGCACAAAGGGAGCTGGCAAGAGTAAGACATGTGGAAAGCTCCCAGCAAGCCAAATTGAGAGAAGAAAATGAGCTGCTCAGACAGCAGCTCCAGCTGCAGGAATAAGGGAAAGAAAAGGGCATGGCAGCCGAGGATCCCTCAGTAAAACCTCAAGGGGAAGAAGAGATGCCAGTTGATCTTGAGGACTTCAACCAGCAGCTACAAGAAAGGGGACTGCAGGCAGATATTGAGATACAATCACTAAGGCAACAGGTGCAAGAAAAGAAGGCACAACTGGCCTGCATGGCCAGTTGGTCAATAGAAGTGCTTCAATGTAGGCAGTCGGCCAAATCTTATGGCCTGTACCTCTAGGACCAATGGCTGCAGTTCCAAATTAATACATTGGCATAGAGGGGTATCTCTCATATCCAGAACCCCCAGCAATTCACAGATTTACGTAACACCAGTTCCTCGGAAGACAAGGCCAAGCTCTCAAAGTTTTACCTCCATTACTTGGCCCTTCCAAACATCACTTTGTGGGACCCCAACACAGCAGTAAGGGACATGCAGCTGATGGCAATGACCTCATGGTTAAACCACGAAGAGAAGAGAGCAGCTGAGGTCAGGAATATCAGGGACCGGGAGTTACATGAACCACTGATGATCAAAGCAGAGCCAGGGGACCCCACAACACTGATATCCGCTCACCAGCACCTAGCAACCAATTCCCAGGGATTACTAGATTACATGGATCGTCAGGCCCAGGCCATAGCACACTTCGAGGATATGGAGAGGTTACTTGGGGACAATTGCGTTCATGCTTGCACTCGTAGGTGGAACACATTGTCCCACAGCCTCAAGATTCGAGAATATCACACTCCAACTCAGATGAGGGAGGCTTTGGCACGGGTACCTCTCTACAAGAAGTCTATGCAGAACCTCCAAGCCAGTTGGATAGGCCTCAAGCTAAGTCCACCCTTGCTGTTGGGATTATTAGAGGGAGGATCAGAAGAGGAGGAGCATAAGCAGTGGGAAGAAGTGGAGAGGAAGGCTAGATTTCATGACAGTGTTGAGGACACTAATTCAGAAGCCTGGGATGTGAGAGTGGCCATCAAAGCAATGAAAGATGAGGAGTTGGACTAGTTTCTCAGGGATGAGAAACCCTTTTAGCAGGGGGTGATGATGAGCCCCAAAATTGGTAACAATTTGGGCTCATTTGGCCTCATTTTCATTGTTCAGCCCTTGTTCAAATCCATCATTTTCTATAGTTTATGCATTATTTCTAGTATGTTTGTGTCTTTGGTATACGAATAAGGGAAGTTACTTTTCCTAGGTGGTTAACATGTGTCTATTTCAGGTTTTTGACGTATATTGGAGCAAAGTCAAAGCAATCATGAGCTATAAGGCAGCCAAGCCTGAAGTTAGGACTTGAAGGAGGGGTGCCTACAGCATTCAATGACCCTTCCTTGGGATTCTCACCTTCAGCTCCAAGCTCCAAAGACCACCAAGCCGAATCTAGAAGGCAGCCAATCAGGATTTAGAAAGGGACTATTTGACTCACAGTTTGACAGCCGAGTTCCACAAATTGAGGAGGCCAGCTAGGTCCCTCGTTATCTATAAATGTTGAGGCCTCAACCTTCGTAAAAAGACTTTTGAACCTATTGTGTACTTTTCACTTCAGTGCTGCAGCAGCTTTATTTTGTTCCTTTGTAGCCATTTTTGGCATAACTGTTATGAATCTTTTTGAATAATGAGAAGCAGTTTGGTTTCCTAGAAAGTCTGAGTTTTTCATAGGAGCCAAAGCTCTCAGGGTTGGGCCCAACCTGAGAGCCTAGGACCTCATTTCTGTATTATTGCTTTTCCCTTTAAGTATCACTGTTTTTCTCTTTTATGCATTTCAACGCATTGTTGTTAAGTAGATTTCGTTATGATGCTGGGATAGGTCACTGTTTATGAATGACTTTGGTTTAGATGTTCTGGTAGGATAATAACAGCAAGATCTCCAAGGAAAAGAGACAACTACACTCCTGGTTTCACCTCGGCCTTATTGGATTTGGGGCTGAAATCGAGGAAACAGTGCTGCCTCACAAAAACACTAGTTTGCTGCTTATGCAATCTTTTAGTGTGCTTGTTTAGTTGCAGAGATTAGTCGTGGGTTTGGACATCTGAAATGTTTCCTTACATAGATGGTGTACAAGGTTTTCTTCCCAAATAAAGTTGCTGCTCATTTATGTTGATTGATGGATAGAATAGATTAGTTTAGGAGTTGATCATTTGCAAGTTTTTGTAGAATTGATCAAGGCCCACTGTGCAGGGCATCCTCTTCCTTCATCCATCCTCCCAAAGCATCATCTGAGCCTCCTGTTCTATCTCATAGATAAGCTTCCCTTTTTCCATCTATCCTTTGTGTCTACGAAACCTTACCTTCTTGCTCATCATTTCCTTAGCCACCTTCGAGCCAAGTCAGCCTTCTACACCTCTCCATCGAACCACCCACCAGTCCTTGGGCCATGTTTAGACCCCTATCCTACCTCTAGATCCATCCATGCACCTTCCCTCACTCATCCACCTCTTAAAAACCGACTTCCAAGTTTCCTGTAGAAGTTCTGAAGTTTCCTGTAGAAATTCTGAAGTTTCTTGTAGAACCCCTGCAGACTTCCTATAGAAGCTCACAAGTGAGGTTTCCTGATAGCCAAACCTTGTGAGACTCTGGAGAAGAGTGTTAGGGACTCCTTAGACCCTCTCTAAGCCTCTCCAACCATTTCCAAGCATTCCTCTTCCTTGATCCACTCCTGCATAGTGAATCACAGTTCAAGCATATGCATGTGAAAATCGACACCTAATCAAGAAAATAAAAAAAGATACTTTCTAGAGCAAAAGTAGTCTAAGACATGTGCATTTTCCCTTTTTGAAGTCAATGGCATCTCATTCAGCAGTTTGTATTCTCATTGTTGCATCAATAGAACTAGCTGGTAGAATTAGGGTTTGCTGGGGTTTGCATTCCTCTTTGGCTTTCAATTTCTTTCCGCAAGTAGATTAGCTCCCCTTTGAGTTAGCTTTCATCCATCATTTACAAGCTTCTTCTAAGAACTTATAGAAGTTGGCTAAAGCCCTAGCGGACTTGTGCCAGCTGACCAAGTGACAGCTGCGACAAGAGCTAGTATTTGTGCATACAGCACCGTCGCTTCTAAGTTTGTTACGAACAACCGGGTTGATAAAAGTAATGAAGGGAGTCCTAGGAGTTGCAACATTATCGCTGCAATACTGGAGCCCACCAGCTTCCATTAACTTTTGTTGATTTGTGGGGGGCATCTTCAGAAAGTGATTATAAAGTTGAATTCTTATTGGCTCATTCTTTGCCTTTATTTCAGTAAATGTTCTCTTAATGTGAGAACCTTGCTTGCTTTGTTGCTTGCTTTGTGGTCTGGTGGATGAAACCTCCACAATATGCTGCCTTTTTAGCTCTTGTTGGTATGAGCTAGTCGATGTGTCCACAATTGGTGAATTCTACTGTTCAGTCATTCCCTCACCTCTCAACGTGCCTGTTGTTCCTTCAAAGATTTCCTCTTCAGAGTGAGGATTTAATCTTTGCCTCTTTTCCCCTGGTTGCTCTACAGTACCACTGATCGGTGTGTCTTCTTGCATGTCCCTTTTCTTGCCTCTTTCCTCATTTAGAGCAGTTTGTAGTGTAGGCATTTCAGGTGCCTTTGTTTGTGCTTATGGAACTTGCCCTTGGCCGTGTTCCTTTGATGTAGCTGGTTGGTCTGTCATTATTTCCTGCTCTGTGTCTATTACCTCCTTGCCCTTTGCTGACCCTGTGCTGGGTTTTTGTGTGGGCTACTAAGAAGTCCCGACAAAGGGTGTGTCACCTCCTGTCTACTGAGGTAGCTTGAAGGATACCTGTCCAAAAGAGTCTAGGTCAAGCATTTTTTCAAGCTCTTTGATAGCTTTTTCCTTTTTTTCTTCCTCAGTAATTTCTTCTATCAATGTACCCTCTACCAACTCATTCTGATTGGAAAATTGCTCTATTTCAGGGAGCCTAAAATGTTTATAGGCTGATAGCCTGTATTTCACTCTCCTATCACTTATGAAATCATTTGGGTCATAGGGTACCCACCAAAAGCTCTTCTTTAATTTGAGATCTTCTCCCAATATTTTATTAGCATCTGCCCAGGCTTCCTTCTTGTTAATGATAAAAGAGCCTAAATGATTTTTTATTTTCAGTTAGGCCTTTTTCTTTGTACTATGAAAGTGAATTAAATCTACATTTGTAAGTTGCCTAAAATACTCCAGAGCAAACAGTCTCATAGGCACATATTTAGGCAGCTTGTAAGGACACAGCGCACAACCATATATTCTGATCTCGGTGTGATTCTGGTAGAAGTACCAGTCACCTATTCTGTAGTTTCTGGAGAGCTGTAGAATCTTTTGCATATCACCAGCAAGTCTGGGAGGAGGAGTTCTCATCAATAGAGAGGAGATTGGATATATAAAAAGGTCAATGAATTTACATTAAGTATAAGGAGAGTGAGAAACATGGTGGAAGACTGAGGTCCAAAATATCACAGACCTTCTTTCTCCTTTGGAATCCAATTTTCTGATAGGAAACTCAAAATTGTCTGTTTGATAGTATAAGAACAGATGATATATGTAAGAGGTATACTTGAAGACTCCCTCTCTGTCTAGACTCATGAATTTCTCATGTATCTTATTGGCTATGAAAGTGGCATAATCATATTTGACAGCAGGAGGTTGGCCTGGAGTAAAAATGGATAATAAAACTAATGTGGTCTCATCAACATACTCACTTGTCTTAAATCCCAGGATATAAGATATCATATCAATAACAAATTTCCCAGCCTCATTGAACTAGACATGGACATAGGGAGGTGGTTCTTTGGGCTGGCGATCTGGTTTCATAAATAATTGAGCTATTCTGGTTATCTCTGAACTGGGCAGTTTAGGACCCTCTTCAAGCAAGAATCCCACAGACAGAGGAGCTAGAGGCTGAGTGGGTTTGAAGTGAAACATTTCATTTATGGACTCAGGAGTAATGTAAAAGAGGATAGTTCCAGATGGAGTCATAACTGCTCTTTGAGTAGGTTCATAATTGGCACACTATAGGTGGATAATATCTGGGAAAATATTGACAGAGGGGAGGTAGTATATGGGAAAATTGGATTCCCATATTCCATAGACATCAGCGTTTCTCATGTAACTATTCCTAATCTCACAAAATGCTTGAAGGTGGTTCTTGTCACCATTTAAGTCTTGAATCTGAAAATCTCTATCAGCTAGGGGCAACCACTCCAACTCTTTATGAGGTGCATTTAAGGGAGCGACATTGAGGGCCACCGACACTTCCATTTTTGGTTTTTTTGTAGCTTTAGACAAGAATTTCGGGTTTTTGTAGTAAAAGTATGCAAAACAACAGCTTTGGGGCTTTTCTCCGAGATTTACAGACCAAACTCGATTTGAATTTAGCTCACCGGGTGAAATTTATTGAAAGAAACGAAATTTGCAGGGTCTTTAGTAAAAATGGGTAAAAGAGCAGTCTTGGAGGTCTGGATATGGTAATTTTGGACTGTTTTGGCTTGAATTTGGCTCTTACAGGTACAATTTTGCCGAGGAAAACCAAAAATAGAGGGTTTGGAGACAGATTTAAGGTAAATACCTGTCTTTAACAGCGCACTGTGCGGATTACAGGTTGTGGGACGAGCTGGTGAACAGTACTGTGGATTTGATTTGGCTGGGAGGCAAACTGTACTGTCAAGCAACTGCTCTAGACGTAAACTGCATGCAATAGTTGTGCAGAGACAAACAGGTGAAAATGAGTGAAAATGACACTTTCACGTCTTTTTAACAAAAACTTGACTTTCACGGGCTTTTGGCATTTTTCGGTCAGATGATGTCAGCATGATGAAGTATTTTGTCGTGTAGCGGGAACGTGGTGGATGACATAGTGGATGATGTCATCGAGCGGGTCAGCAGGGGCGGTAAGCGGTTTGGTCCCAAATTGCTTCATCGACTTAGGTGGTATCGGAGGAGGGGCAACGAACATGCCGGGAGGGCACCGCGTGTCCCTGGTATGGCGGAAATACCGCCGGCTCCACGGATGGTAAAGTTCAGGCGTCGGAGGGCTTCCAATATTGATATGGGCCATTGGATGGGGATGCCCAAATCCAACGGCTGGCAGTGGATGGAGCTGGCAGAGGGCTACAACGAGGGGCCCAATCATTATTTTAATTTTTTATCACATATCGGGGCTATTATGATTGGTTGCAAGGCGGGTTTGGTTATTTAATTAACCAGGCGTTAATTAAGCCCAAAGTTTATGCACGGGAAGGGTTATTACAAGGTTTATGATAAACCTTTAATCCCCTATTTCACAATGCTATGGTTTATATTAAAAGCGAGGCAAGGAATATTAAAATATGGGGTGCTATATATTAATACAATGTAGGAAGAGAGGGAAATAAGCATAGGGAGATATATAAATAGTTAATATGAAATTATGAAGGGAAAGTGCCAAGTTATAAAGTTCAATGACTTAGTATTAGGAGAAAACAGAGGTTTTACACAAGAAATGTGGCTTTGTGCCTAAACAAGGTTGTGACTTCACTTAAGCTTTTTCATGGAATGGATTGATTTTTAGGAGTGTTGAGTAGATCTCAATATCCTTGGGGGAAGTTGGTAATTGATTTTAGGGAGAAGAGTGAGGGGAAGTTAGACATGCTTCATTTGATCTGACACCGCATAGTTTCCATGGTACTAATGATAGTTAATAAGATGAATCACTCTCGAAAGACAAAATTACTCATAAGCCTGCTTCTGCAACATCAAAACTGCCTACCCAGCCTATTATACCTAACATTTTTTCTTCTTTTTTCCTTGGGTGCATTTAAACTAGCAAACCCTTGCTCTCTTCTTTTCTTCCAACTTCCATCCTATCTAAGTCTGCCCTTATTTCTTCCAAGGGCTCAGATTTAGCGGTTGAGCTCCTTTTCTTCTCTAGCTAGCTAATCACCTGCCAAGATTAAACAGTTTGGCCAGGTTTCATTCTCTATCTCTAAGACAAGAAATTTAAACATGAATTTGGCCAAGATTATGCTGTTTGGCCATCCATCAACTGTGGCAAGAGTCAACCAAGTGTGCACCATGAGATTCTTTGCAAAAATAGAATAGTAGTGGCATTTTGGACTAGCACACTTTCCTGGTCTCCTTTATTGGGGTTCATTTCTTTTCTTTTTTGACCATTTCATTCTTTTTGCCCCTTGATTTTTATTTTAGTGGATACCCTCTTTACATTTTTTACTTCTTGATTTCTTTGGAATATGGAAAACCTTTGCAACCAGCCAAAGGTTTGAACATATTAGATCTTATCAATGTCAATCATGAAAAATGACACCTATTGGTATAGGAACCTAACAGTGGCTCCACTTGGGGATGGCTTTTCTTGATGAAAAGTCAAGAACAACAGGTCAAATTGTCTTCTATACAACTCTTGCTTCATTTTGAAAATTTTTCTTTGTTGTAAGCGAACAAACTGTTCAGAGGAGCATGTAAGATATACACCTTTCTTATGAGCTGATTTTAAACAATTACACCTCTGGTTTTTCTCTAAAATCCACTTTTCCTGGTTGTTTTATTATGCTTACAACAGCTGTAGTTGTGAAGCTTAGGGCCTTCACTTCGGGCTCTCACTTCAATAAACTTGCTGTCCAATCCAAACCTAGACATTATTAAATATAAAATATGTACAGGTTGAGACAAAAATACCTCAGATAGTCAGCTCAAAATAGTTCTTAAGCATTCAACCATTAACCGGCCCTCCCTCTGCTTCTGTGCCATCCAAACTCTTTAAAAAATAAGTGTTGTTTCCTTGTACAGCCTAGATGATAAAAGGTCCTCTCCATAGGATGTCAAACTTCCCATGTTTTCCCTTATCTTCCCTCCTGGAGTCCTATTTCAAAACCTTATATCCCATGTAGAAATCCTCTGCCTTAGTCCTTTTATCAAATATCTTCTTGAGCTTTTCATGTAACACTTGAGATCTCTGATATACTTCCTCTCTGGTCTGCTGTAGATGAATAGTCTAATTTATTCTTCTTTGAATGTCATTGTGTTCTACCTGCAGCTCTTGTAGCAATTTTATCACAG
Organism: Pinus taeda; assembly: GCA_000404065.3. NCBI lineage: Eukaryota > Viridiplantae > Streptophyta > Pinopsida > Pinales > Pinaceae > Pinus > Pinus taeda. The sequence continues at coordinate 49,685 of APFE031085134.1, read as the reverse complement.
GGATTCCCAAAGATGAATGGAATATAGCCTCCATGCCATAAACCAATTCATAGGGGCTTGTTCCAATGGATCTCTTTGCGGTCAATTTGTCTGCCCATAGTGCATTGATAAGCTTTTTATGCCAGTTTTTCTTGTTTTCTTCCAATACTTGCTTAATGATATTGATCAGGCTCTTATTGGATGACTCAGCTAAACCGTTACCTTGAGGGTAATAGGCTGTGGAGTGACCTAAGGTGATGTGGTACTTGTGACAAAAATTGATCATTCTCTTGGATTTGAAGGCAATAGCATTATCTGTTATAATCTTTTCGAGACAGCCAAATCTAGACAGTATGTTGGTTTCTAAGAATTGTGCGATTAATGAATCATTGGCTTGCCTACAAGGGATGACCTCTATCCACTTGGTGAAGTAATCAGTGGTAGTAAGGATCCACTTGAGTTGGCCAGAGGATGGAGGGTGGATTTCCCTAATGAAGTCTAAACCCCATTGTTGAAATGGTCTTTCAGTGGAAATTGGCTTGAGGGGTAAAGGTAAAAGCTTCTTCTTGCCTTCAAAGGTTTGGCATTTATGGCAAGAAGTTACAAATTTCTTCACATCAGCAAACGGGGTGGGCCAATAAAATCCATCCCTTAGGATTTTATGAGCAGTTGATTTCCAGTACAAATGTCCACCATAATCCCCTGCATGAAATTCTTTCAACACTTTGTCAGTTTCATCCTCGGTTAAGCAATTCAGTAAAATATCTTCATGATTTTTCCAAAACAAAGCATCATCTAAAATACAAAATTTTGAAGCTTTCATTTTCAGAAATCTTTTCTTAGTTCTAGATAATCCTGGAGGAGCCTGCAGGTTTAGTAATACATAAATTATATCAGCATACCAAGGTGATTGTAAAAAGTCTTGATTGATCTGTGGAGTCGCCATCTCTTGCTCATTATCCAGTTCATTGATGTCAAGGGCCTGAAAATTGGTTTCAGTCATGAGTTTAGCTAATCCTTGTCCTTTTATCAGCTTTGTCGGTTTAATTTCAATGTCATATTCTAAAATGTTAGCTATCCACTTGCCACTTTTGCCTTCAATTCCTTCCTGAGTTAGGATATCTTTGACAATAGTGTTTGGCACATAAGTTATTACATGAGAGTATAAGATATAAACTCTGAATTCCTTAATATCTTTTACAAGGGCATATGCCTGTCTTTCCATGATTTGATATTTTAAAGGTGCATCCCTCAATGCTTTGCTAAAGAAGGCTATGGGTTTTTCATGTCCTTGATCATGTTTTTGTAGCAAGACAACAGCAATAGTATGTTCTGAGGCAAAGGAAAAGATCATGAAGTCTCTGTCAAATTTTGGGCTGGTAAGGATTGGTGTTCTAGTCAAAGCTATTTTGATTTCTTCAAATGCTTATTTGGCTTCTATTGTCCATTTTATCTTGGAATCCTTTTTTAACATGTTATTCAGCAGCCTAATTAACTCAGCCAGATTGGGTATGAATCTTCTCAAGAAGTTGATTTTCCCTATGAAAGCTTGAAGTTCTTTGATATTTCTTGGGTGAGAAACTTGCAGAATGGCTTGTATTCTGTCTGGATCAATTCTTATGCCATCTTTTGAGATTATGTGACCTAACAGTTTACCTTCTTCTAGACCAAACAATTATTTCTTTGGGTTTAGTGATATACCATATTTTCTGCAAATTATAAACACCTGTCTAAGATGATCTAGGTGTTGCTTGTCTGATTTGGAAAAGACAATGAGATCATCTAGGTATATGACTAAAAAATCATGAATTTCTTTAGCAAAAGCTATGTCCATTGCACGCTAGAAAGTTGCCCCTGCATTTTTGAGTCCGAATGGCATTTTCACATACTTGAAAGTTCCCCAAGGTGTTGTAAATGCAGTCTTATCTTGATCATCAGGGTGAACTAAAATCTGGTTGAAACCTGAAAATCCATCCAAAATTGAAATTCTTGAAGCACCTACTACCCTTTGTAAAATGTGGTCCATTTTGGGTAAGGGGTAGTGGTCTTTGAGAGAAACTTTCTTCAGGCTCCTTAAATCAACACACAGTCTGATTTCTCTTGTTTTCTTCCTAGTTGGCACTAAATTGGAGACCCATTTAGAGAATATAATGGGTGCAATTATCCCAGCATCATACATTCTTTTGACTTATTTTTCGATTAAAGGGAGAAGTACAGGGTTGACCCTTCTAAGTTTTTGTTTGAAAGGTTTTTGATTTTCTTTGAGGGGTATTGTATGTTGGATAACAGAGGTATCATAAGATTTGAGATCTTCATAGCTCCATGCAAACACGTCCTGAAATTCCTTGAACAGTTCAACATATTTAAGCTTTTGGTCAGGAGGCAAAGTTTTGGATAGTTTTATCATTTTGGGACTCTGTTCAGTTCCTATGTTACAATCTTCAATTTCTGCATTTAGAGGTTACATTTTGGGCTTCCTTGAGATAGCGTTAGAATCAAAAATGTCTTCCAGGGGTGTTAATCCTGTGGGTAAATAATTTTCCTTTAAATTAATGACTTCAGATTCTCCTCCAACAGTTTCATCAGTCTATTCCCTTAATCTCTTGCAATTCTTTGCTGGTGAATTTTGTTGGATGTAATATTTGGGTTGCTGCTTCAGCTGAAATGTGTGTTTCAATTTTACGCATTCGTTCAACTTCACAAATAGTGTTGGTGTCTATATATGTGCTGGAAAATTATTCTTTTAAGGTCAGGAAATTGTTGATCTGAGTGTCACTGTCAAACACTTGCCAATTTTTTACATTGCCGGGTACAGATGGCATGTGTTTAATTTTAGTTGTAAAATGATGATTAAGCTCAAATGGCAGTTTACAAGTACTAGCAAATGTTGCCAAGTTGTGGGCATGTAAGTTTCGTTTCCTTGGAATTTTGTCAAGTTGTGTTTCTAGAAAGGTGTTGAGTATATCAATCGCTGCAGCTCTATAAGATCTTAACCTGAAATCATTAGTGAGAAAGTTTCCTTCCATTTGTTGAATGACTAAGTCAGAGTCTCCCAAAATTGACAACCTAGCTACCCCTAAGCTTTTGACTACTCTTAGTCCTAGCAAGAGGACTTCATATTCAGCCATGGTGTTAGTGCATCTAAAATTCAGCCTGTATGCATGTCCTTCAGCATGATTATTTTCCAAATTATGAATCTAAATTCCAGCCCCTGCTCCTAGTTTGCTGACAGATCCATCGAATTCCAAATACCAAAGGGTTTCATGTTTATAGTTAGGATTTGGAGTCTGAATGATTTGTTTTATGGGCAGGCACACTTCTTTGTTTTTAGGTGGTTTTTCTTGGTGGTCTGATATATCATTGTTTATAGAAGTTTTTTGCTCTTGAACACTAGATTTCTCATTTATGAAATTTTTTAGCTCTAAAGCCAAAGCATTGACATTGGTTGGGGGGGAAATTTCATCATTGTATAGTATGAAGGAGTCCATATCCGAATGGATGGAATAGATGGGAAAATTCTGAGGTTTCCCTTGACTGCTCACTACATACCTCATCAAAGTCTCTCTATATAATTTCTTTGGTTGACCGAATACAACAATGGTAGCATAGGACATATCTTACTGTAATGAACCTTCTTGTTTGGCTCCCCAAGATCTAGACAACAACATTCCATATTTTGGTGGAATATCAGCTACCACCACATCCATTAAAATTGTCTTGGCTGGGTATTGGACTAATGATACACATAAGTCTTTGATTAGTCCTAGACATCTAACCTGGCTTGAATCAAAAGAAAACAAGTCTTTGTATGACCTAGTGATATCTAGTTCTAGCTTCTCCATTACAGATTTGGGCATTAGATTATGAGAAGCACCAAAATCAAACATAGCATTGTGGAGTATCTTATCATGAATGTTTAGACTTGCATAGAAGGGAGGGACACCTCCATCTACCGATTTCCCATTCACTTTAGGGCCAAAGATTAATTCTGGTTTATCATCAAGGACATTTACTGCATCTCTGTTTTTTGAAATTTGAAGTGACTTGCTGATTTGTTCTCTATAGACATGATTCTTAGCCAGTTCTAACAATGGGATGGCTATTTTTAACTTGCCTATTTCGGTCTCAAGGTTGAAAGGTTTTTCAGTTTGATTTTTGGCATTTCGGGCAGCAAGGTTTTCTTTCTCTGTTGCATTTTCTGTATCCACCTTTCTTACAGGAATGTTGTCATGAGCTAAAGATGTTTCTATATGAATTTCTGGAGGTTGTCTCACAACTTATTTTGAAGAAGTAAAAGCTGAAGATTGTTTGTTATGTTCTTGATCATCTGAAACATCTTCAACTGTTGGATTGTCTAGGTTAGAAATTGCTTTAGGAGGAGTTTGCATAGGAGGGTTCTTGATTTTATCTTTGGCAGATTGTTTGGTTCCTTTCAGCTTATTGTCATCAGTGACAACTATTCTCCTACTTCTTAGATTATACTATTTGTAAACTTCATAGATAGTTGTGTCATATCCCTCCTTAAAATCAAACAATTCTCCTGATTGAATTTGGAACTAACCCAAAGTGTGAGCTTCTTGGTCTTCTTGGGTTAGGAAAATTTGTTGTTCACTATCGAGACCCATTAAGTTAATTTGAGTGTCTTCATTAGGCTCACTAGAGGTTGAAGCTTCAGCATAGTTTTCTTGAAATGGGGGCCTAATGCTTTGGTCAGGGCCAGATTTTGCAGTGTTAGGGTTCTGATTTTTTCTAAAGTTTGGATTTCTCCCAGCGTTGCTTGGTTGGCCATCCCATGATGATTTCCTCTCAATTGTTTCAACTCTATCCCCAAGTCTATCCATAACTTTAATAATGGCATCCAATTTCTATTCGAACGCAAATGGTTCTTCCTTAAAAGTTGTTCTCCTTTCAATCCTGGCCCAATTTCGTTTAGAAATTAGGTTGGCCTCAACACTGACAGCTATGCTCTGCTTGTCTTCTAAGCTTCGAGGAGCCCTTTCCCTAAGCTGGTATGCCATATCAGAGTCAAATCCATCAAGGAATTTGATAAAGGCCAAGTCCCGTGGAGGTCTTAGATTCTGAGGAATAGCATTGTATACGTTGTTAAATCTGGTGCAGTAATCCTGCACACTTTCTTGTGGACCTCTCTTTAAGTTTTCATATTCTGCTAAAATATGAAGAAGGTCTTTTTTCCTTTCCCATCTATTTAGGAAAGTCTGATAAAGAGCCTCTGGATCATTGATAGAGTTTGCAGGAAGTGATCTAAACTAGGCTCTAACATCTCCCGTTATGCTTCGGACAAAGATTTTCATCCTTACATCATCATCATCAATCTCATAATTCTCAAAATATTCCATCATTTTCTTGGTGTGTTGTTGAGCTGTGTAAGTGCCAGTACCATCAAAATAAGTGATTTTGCTTTGATAATCTTGAGGCATAGCCCCTGATTAGCAGGTAATTGTAGGGGAGCATGTCGGTTTGGCATATTTGCAGGGATAAGTGTAACAGCTGGAAGAGCAGGGATAATAGTTGAAATCTGTGTTGTGAATGGGGGAGTTGAAAGGATGTTTTGAAGTATTGAAGGTGAACTAGGAGAGGCAATAGTAATGGCAGAGAGGATTGTTGTTTTTCCAGGAGTAAGCTCAGATTGGGTAAGGTTCTGCTGATATATGTCAAGGGGCGAACTAGTAGAATGTTCTTGGCTCTGCTGGCTTCTAAGTTTCTTGGGAATGAGATTAGGATTTTGAAACACAGGTGGGGGATTGGGATCTGGATTTGACCTAGTGTAACAGACCTTCTATTTTGGAGCCAACTTCTAAATATATTTTTTGGTTTTTCTTGAGATATTTGTAGGGTACCACTTTTGATAGGATTTTTCTAGGAAGTTTAAAATGTGGGAGTTTTGAATTTTCCTGAAGGTTAAGGAAACAAGGGACTGATCAAATATTTAAGACAAGTGTTCAAAGTCTAGAACTAGACTGGAGATAGACTGAAGCATCTTTTATTTACTCTTGTAATTACATATCAAAAGCAGTTTCAAAAGCTACCTGGCTAACTTAAGGCTCCATCTGTAGCTTTAGGAAATAAACAACAGTAACAAACAAACAATCATTCAAGTCCCCAGTGGAGTCGCCAATGATGTTATCACTCAGGTTGTTCCCTCAGAAAATTCTAAGAAGGGAATACGGCCGAGGTAACCACAGACCAATCTTTTAGAAACACATTCTAGCCAATTTGCATCCAGAGAGGGCTCTCTCTTTATGATTTGGCTTTGTTTTTAAAGCATGTTAGGCTAGTTATGAAGTACAAGGGTTTGGTTTTGAGTCTTGGATGGTGGCGTTTAGTAGAACTCGAGTGTAAGTCTGAGAAGTTCTGTCCATTGGGCTAATGGAGTCTATGGGGATGAACAGCTGGATGTGGTTTTACTAGCAGAGGATGGTACTACAGAGCAAGGTAATCAATTATGGAACAATTTATAGGCTGGAATCAGGTGGAATGGAGTCAGTGGGTGAAGGGCAATTAAGAATCATTCATCATGTTGACAGAGGGAAAGTGAATGACTATAACCAAGAAGAAATTAAGAATTTCTTAGCATTTAATCAATATGAAAGAACCAGGGGAAACAGGAGCAGTTAAGAATTCCTGTTTATGCTAATTTTGAAGAAAACATTAATAATAACAGAGACTAAACACAGAGTGCAAACAAGCAAATTCTGGGTTATTATTTTTCTCTGTTATTCAGATCATGAGACATATATGATATAGTAAACATAGAAAACAGTGAAACATAAGTTAGGAGAGACATATTGATCCATGAAATGATTTAAGAATTCTGTAGCATGGTCCTCAGCACAAATTTCACATCTAGAGAGTCCAGCAACAATGTATTCCAACAACTTTTGTATTGAGAAAATCTTCAGAGTTACAACATAGTCTAAGAAATTATGACCAACCAACCCTCGAATAGTTTGCTTGGGGCAGTATTTATATAGAAATGTTACAAAATATCTCAAAGAGATAATATCTTAGCAATAAATCATTCCACCTACTTAAAAATGAGAAGTAAATGATCTTGGAAATAGGGAAAAGATAAAAGAAGAAGTAAATGCTGATGTGCTAGCTGCTCAGTTGGTGAGATATGCTGACTACAGGCTCGGTAGTTGTTTTCCATTGTAAATTCCACGCTACTACCTGCCTTGGCTGGACATTCTTTACTTCCGATGTGATACGCTCTGACCCGTGTGACTATGATTCATTTCTGTTCTCTGCATTATAATGAATGGTCCAACATTTTTTATTAACCAAAGATAATTTACAGGATTTCCAACATGCTTTGCCACCACTCTGGTCTTGGTATTTGATGTCTCTACAGTTTCCTCAGAGTTTAGTCGGTTTCTGTCCACCTGGAGAAATTAGGTGGGGCGGTGAACAGATGCTTCACTTCGTGCTCTATGTAAAATAGATTTTCCAAATTGTTGTAGAGGGTTTGGCCAGATGAAAGGGCCTTCTTTGCTGAAGTACTCGATGAAGCATTTACTTAATCAGCAGCATGTTTATTTAATTTATGTTCATAGTCCTTGTGTTTCATCAGACGGTTATTACTTCCTAAAAGACTTGGCAAACCTTTTTGATGTAGAACTGTAAATTTTTCTGTGAAAGAATTGACCTCAACTTGTATCTCCTGGCACCTTCTCTCCAGATTTTGCATTAGAGTTCTCATGGTTAGAACTTTCTTGATTGTTAGAATGTTGTCTGTCCTGTCTCTGATGTCCAGTGCTGCTAGCTCTTCACTGGTTTTGGTATTCAAAAAATGTATTAACCTGTTTTCTTTTTCAGGCATGTGCCCCAATAAAGCTCTTGTTTTCTGGATTTCCACCTGGGCCAGTCCTATCAAATCATTTTTCTCATAAATAGCCTGAACAAACCTCCACACATTACTAATTTATTGATTAATGTTAGTCCACAAAATGCCTTTGATTTCTCCTAGAGGTTTATCTAACAAGAGGTCCTTTTCCAAAGCCTTCACCTTATTTTCTAATGCTTTCACCTCTCTTGTCTTTTCTGCTACAGTCATCTTAGATTTATCATAGCTCTATTCAACTTTTGCCAATTTCTCTTTGACTTGCTTTAGCTCTGATACTTGGAGCTTTAATTCTTCCATGGCCTTCATTAGCTGTTCTATGTTCATGTTGGTACCTGGTGCTGTTGTTGTTGTTGCTGCTGAAGTACTCGTGGTGATTTCTGCAATAGATGTTGGGACAGTGGGAGGCACTGCCGTTGTAACTATAGGAGGGGCAGATATGACTGTTGGAGCTACTTCAGGTGGCTGGGAGGTTCACTCTCCCGGCTTCTCATGTAGTTCTTTCTCTAACGCATACTCTGTCTCACTTAATCTTTGATTCATCCTCATCAGCAAGTCCATCATGTCCTCCTCTTCTTTTTGCTGAACAACTTCTGTGGTTTGTGGATGCATAGTAATAGGCAGTTTTAATTACTTCCTAAGGGCTGTAATGTCTTCCTCCTTCTTTTTTATTAATGCCTTTATGCATTTGGCATCTTTGGGATCATGTCCCAGGTCAATGATCATCTCTTCCAAGGACTTGATTCTGTTCTCCTTGGCTAAAGAGGAAGCCTTTTCTAAATCCAATTGGGAAAAGGTATTATTCAATGAACTCTGCAATTTGTGGGCCAATAATGCTTTATCTGCCAATGTGGAGTAGACCATTTCTCCAGTTTTCTTATGCAACTCAATCTGGTCCATTGGACAAATGTCTTTAGCCAACACTTCCAGATTGGTCCTGATGTAATTAGCAATTGACTGTGGCTGCTGCATTTTGGGCTTAAAGTGACTAAGGATCATTTTTCCTTCTTGAATGTCATATGTTGCCATTAACCTTTGTTGATTTGTGGGGTCCATCTTCAGTAAGTGATTATAAAGTTGAATTCTTATTGGCTCATTCTTTGCCTTTATTTCAGTAAATGTTCTCTTAATGTCAGAACCTTGCTTGCTTTGTTGCTTTCTTTGTTGCCTGGTGGATGAAACCTCCACAATATGCTGCCTTTCTAGCTCTTGTTGGTATGAGCTTGTCGATGTGTCCACAATTGGTGAAGTCTGTTGTTCAGTCATTCCCTCACCTCTCAGGCTGCCTGTTGTTCCTTCAAAGATTTCCTCTTCAGAGTGAGGATTTAATCTTTGCCTATTTTCCCCTGGTTGCTCTGCAGAACTGCTGATTGGTGTGTCTTCTTTCCTGTCCCTTTTCTTGCCTCTTTCCTCATTTAGAGGAGTTTGTAGTGCAGGGATTTCAGGTGCCTTTGTCTGTGTTAAAGGAACTTGCCCTTGGCCTTGTTCCTTTGATGTAGCTAGTTGGTCTATCATTATTTCCTGCTCTGTGTCTATTACCTCCTTGCCCTTTGCTGACCCTATGCTAGCTTTTTGTCTGGGCTGCTGAAAAGTCCTGGCAAAGGATGTGTCACCTCTTGTGTGCTGAGGCAGCTTGAAGGATACCTGTCCAAAAGAGTCCAGGTCAAGCATTTTTTCAAGCTCTTTGATAGCTTTTTCCATTTTCTCTTCCTTGGTAATTTCTTCTATCAATGTACCCTCTACCCACTCATTCTGATTGGCAAATTGCTCTATTTTAGGGAGCCTAGAATGTTTATAGGCTGATAGCCTATATTTCACTCTCCTATCACTTATGAAATCATTTGGGTCATAGGGTACCCACCAAAATCTCTTCTTTAATTTGAGATCTTCTCCCAATATTTTATCAGCATCTGCCCAGGCTTCCTTCTTGTTAATGATAAAAGGGCCTAACCGATTTTTTATTTTCAGCTGGGCCTTTTTCTTTGTACTATGAAAGTGAGTTAAATCTGCATTTGTAAGTTGCCTGAAATACTCCAGAGCAAACAGTCTCATAGGCACATATTTAGGTAGCTTGTAAGGACACAACTCACAGCCATATATTCTGATCTCGATGTGATTCTGTTAGAAGTACCAGTCACCTATTATGTAGTTTTTGGAGAGCTGTAGAATCTTTTGCATATCACCAGCAAGTCTGGGAGGAGGAGTTCTCATCAATAGAGAGGAAACTGGATATATAAACAGGTCAATGAATTCACAGTAAGTATAAGGAGAGTCAGAAACATGGTGGAAGACTGAGGTCCAAAATATCACAGACCTCCTTTCTCCTTTGGAATCCAATTTTCTGATAGGAAACTCAAAATTGTCTGTTTGATAGTATAAGAACAGATGATATATGTAAGAGGTATACTTGAAGACTCCCTCTCTGTCTAGACTCATGAATTGCTCATGTATGTTATTGGCTATTAAAGTGGCATAATCATATTTAACAGCAGGAGGCTGGCCTGGAGTAAAAATGGATAATAAAACTAATGTGGTCTCATCAACATACTCACTTGTCTTAAATCCCAGGATATAAGATATCATATCAATAATAAATTTCCCAACCTCATTGAACCAGACATGGACATAGGGAGGTGGCTCTTTGGGCTGGTGATCTGGTTTCATAAATAATTGAGCTATTCTTATCTCTGAACTGGGCAGTTTAGGACCCTCTTCAAGCAAGAATCCCATAGATAGAGGAGCTAGAGGCTGAGTGGGTTTGAAGTGCAACATTTCATTTATGGACTCAGGAGTAATGTAAAAGAGGACAGTTCCAGATGGAGTCATAACTGCTCTTTGGGTAGGTTCATAATTGACACAGCATAGGTGGATAATATCTGGGAAAATATTGACAGAGGGGAGGTAGTATATGGGCAAATTGGATTCCCATATTCCATAGACATCAGCACTACTCCTATAACTATTCCTGATCTCACATAATGCTTGAAGGTGGTTCTTGTCACCAATTAAGTCTTGAATCTGAAAATCCCTATCAACTAGGGGCAACCACTCCAACTCTTTATGAGGTGCATTTAAGGGAGCGACATTGAGGGCCACCGGCGCTTCCATTTTTGGTTTTTTTGTAGTTTTAGATAGGAATTTCGAGTTTTTGTAGTAAAAGTATGCAAAACAACAGCTTTCGGGCTTTTCTCCGAGAGTTACAGACCAAACTCGATTTGAATTTAGCTCACAGAGTGAAATTTATTGAGAGAAATGAAACTTACAGGGTCTTTAGTAAAAATGGGTAAAAGAGCAGTCCTGGAGGTCTGGATATGGCAAATTTGGACTGTTTTGGCTTGAATTTGGCTCTTACAAGTACAATTTTGATGAGGAAAACAAAAAATACAGGGTTTGGAAATAGATTTAAGGTAAATACCTGTCTTTAACAGTGTACTGTGCAGATTGCAGGCTGCGGGACGAGCTAGTGAACATTATTGTGGATTTTATTTGGCTGGGTGGTGAACTGTGTTGTCAAGCAGTTGCTCTGGACGTAAACCACATGCAATAGTCATGCAGAGACAAATAATTGAAAATGAGTGAAAATGATGTTTTCACGTTTTTTTAACAAAAACTTGACTTTGGCGGGGTTTTGGCATTTTTTGGTCGGATGACATCAGCATGATGAAGTATTTTGTCGTGTAGCGGGGACGTGGCAGATGATGTGGCAAATGATGTCATCGGGCAGGTCAGTGGGGGCGGTAAGCGGTTTGGTACCGCACCGCTTTATCGGCTTAGGTGATATCGGAGGAGGGGCAGTGAACATGCCGGGAGGGCATAGCGTGTCCTTGGTACGGTGGAAATACCACCGGCTCCCTGTACGGTAAAGTTCAATTGTCGAAGGGCTTCCGATATTGATATGGGCCGTTGGATGGGGATGCCCAGATCCATTGGCTGGCGGCAGATGGAGCTGGCAGAGGGCTATGGCACGGGGCCCAATCATTATTTTAATGTTTTATCACATATCGGGGCTATTATGATTGCTTGCGGGGCGGGTTTGGTTATTTAATTAACCAGGTGTTAATTAACCCCAAAGTTTATGCGCGGGAAGGGTTATTACAAGGTTTATGATAAACCTTTAATCCCCTATTTCACAATGCTATGGTTTATATTAAAACCGAGGCGGGGAATATTAAAATATGGGGTGCTATATATTAATGCAATATGGGAAGAGAGGGAAATAAGCATAGGGAGCTATATAAATAGTTAATATGAAATTATGAAGGGAAATTGCCAAGTTATAAAGTTCAATGACTTAGGCTTAGGAGAAAATAGAGGTTTTACACAAGAAATGTGGCTTTGTGCCTAAACAAGTTGTGACTTCACTTAAGCTTTTTCATGGAATGGAGTGATTTTTAGGAGTATTGAGAAGATCTCAACATCCTTGGGGGAAGTTGGTAATTGATTTTAGGTAGAAGAGTGAGGGGAAGTTAGACATGCTTCATTTGATCTGACACCACATAGTTTCCATGGTACTAATGATAGTTAATAAGATGAATCACTCTTGAAAGACAAAATTACTCATAAGCCTGCTTCTGCAACATCAAAACTGCCTACCCAGCCTATTATACCTAACATTTTTTCTTCCTTTTTCATTGGGTGCATTTAAACTAGCCAACCCTTACTCTCTTCTTTTCTTTCTACTACCATCTTATCTAAGTCTGCCCTTATTTCTTCCAAGGGCTCAGATTTAGCTGTTGAGCTCCTTTGCTTCTCTACCTAGCTAATCACCTGCCAAGATTGAATAGTTTGGACAAGTTTCATTCTCTATCTCTAAGACAAGAAATTTAAACATGAATTTGGCCAACATTATGCTGTTTGCCCATCCATCAACTGTGGCAAGAGTCAACCAAGTGTGCACCATGCGATTCTTTGCAAAAATAGAACAGTAGTGGCATTTTGGACTAGCACACTTTCCTGGTCTCCTTTATTGGGGTTCATTTCTTTTCTTTTTGACCATTTCATTCTTTTTACCCTTTGATTTTTCTTTTAGGGTATACCCTCTTTACATTTTTTAACTTCTTGATTTCTTTGGAATATGGAACACCTTTGCAACTAGCCAAAGGTTTGAACATATTAGATCTTATCAATGTCAATCATGAAAAATGACACCTATTGGTATAGGAACCTAACAGGAGCAAATTGCAATCCTGAAGAAATTGCAAGATTCACCCACCTTTTTAAGGAATTCCTTGAAGTATTCCCTTGGTCTTATGAGGAAATGCATGGCATTGACCCTTATATTGTCAAGCATGAGATCAAGAAAGATTGAGCATTCTTCTTATGGTATTTTTCTTGCTCGTTAATCTGAAAAAACCTCGAGTCTCCTTCTTCGGGCTCGTTAAACTACCACAAAGAAGAGCAAGAATTATTTTTATGGTATTTTTCTTGCTCGTTAATCCGAAAAACCTCGAGTCTCCTTCTTTGGGCTTGTTAAACTGCTACAAAGAAGCTATGGGAGTGTTATTTTATGGGATCTTTTCTTGCTCTTTTCACCAAAAAATCCCCAAGTTTTTTATCATTGGGCTCGCTAAACACATACGATGATAGTCTGAGCAACTCTTTTTCACTCTTTTTCTAGCTCATTAAACTGAAAAAGATCATTAGAGCATTCTTTTTAGGTGTTTTTTTCTCACTCATAAAACTGAAAAAATCCCGAGTTTTTTCTTCAAACTCTTTAAAATCTTATGAAGATGACCACAACATTCTTTTAGGTACTTTTCTTGCTTTTTAAACTAAAAAATATCGAGTTTTAGTCACCGGTCTCATTAAAAATCTACAACAACAAATAGAGCACTTGCTTTCTTGGGACCATTTCTCGCTCTTCAAATCGAAAAATCACTGAATTTTTCCCTTCTTCAGGATCATTAAATCTACGAAGAAGGAATGAGCAATTCTTTTACCTCCTTTAACTTGCTCACTAAAATGAAAAAGATACCTTGAGTTTTCTTCATTTGACTCGTTAAAATTTGATGAAGGTATTGAGTTTGTCATCACGTGATTCATTAAAAATTCACGACGAATATCGAGTTTAGTACGTCTCCTCGTACTGGTAACAAAATGAAGTCAACATCTATTGAGCATAGGTTTCTCTTTATCCAGACTCAGTAGATTAACTCAAGGAAAAGTAACCAGTCCGGGTATATAATTAAACTTTGGTCGCACCCGGTTAAAAACTATGACAAAGGGACCACCGAGTTGTTTTGTCTGGACTCATTAAAATATACAGACAAGGTATAGAGTCACTCTTTTTATGATCCTTTTCAGACTCTTAAAACATGAAAATATCAACGAGTTTTCCTATCTGGACTCATTAAACTAATCAGATAGGGCATAAAGTTGCTCTTTTTGTGGTCCTTTTCAAACTCTTAAAATATGAAAATATCGATGAGTTTACCGGTCTGGACTCACTAAAGTAATAAGATGGGGAAAGTAGACAATACAACTGTGTTCAGTATTTGAAAGAATGGTTTGGTAGTAGCCATTCCCTTAAACATGGCACTCCCTCAGATAAACCTTCCTTGTGATAGCCTCTCAATATGAATGTTACCATCCTATGAGTTTAGCTTAAATACCCTAATGTTCTTGCATCTCTGTATCCTAACACTCTTTGTTGTTCATGAGTCTAGTGTTGCATGGTTAAAACCATTGTTGTGCCTTCCATTGTTCAAGGGCTAACCTTTTGTTTCCTCCATCAACCCATCAAGCATATCCTTTCATCATGCCCTTCATCATTTTGACCAAATGCTCAAAGATTCCTCAAAAAACAAATCATTCTTGTTTTGTTTCGTGTCGATTGATGTAGGACACATTATTTCCTACCTTTCAACAGGTCTCCTCGTATCGACTTCAACACTCTATCTAGGAAGACAACCCGAAAACACATTCAATGCCTTGGTACTTGCAGAAATTAGTGGCAGGTCACCTTGTGTTTGATCAGGGATTATCATTATTGGTTCCTCGTTAAGTGATTCTACGAATGTTCAATGACAAAAAAAAATTTCACACTTGCTAGATTGTACTGTGCATCTTGGAGACAGTCACCAGTATTGGTGGCTTTCCTCATGTCTGTTAACAGTCTCCATTATTGACTGGTAATCAGACGATTTCATGCATGTTCGACATCAATCTATGTTGTTCGGTGAAGCAGAAATGAAGACCTTGGGTAGAGGATTGCATCAATCAGCCTTGTTTCCTCTCCCAAGTTGTGTATATTGTTTTTTTGAGACAGCTCATCAGAATAATCCTATTATGACACCGGTTCTGCATTGTGCTTATCAGCGTCCAGCATCGTCATATCTCTTTTATGATAAAATCACTCTAACATAGCTACTAAGCATGGGAATGCCTGACTCAGGACATGATTTTAGTTGTTTTATATATATGTGTTGTATTAGGTTTCCCGTACCACCCGAAGCTCCAATCCTCTCTCTCTTTTTGTCAAAGAAGAAAAATAATAGTTAAGTATTTCAGCCATCGTCGCAGCCTCTGATCTCACAATTTAGGGGGCATCTGTTATACAACAAAATGGCCTCCTCATCAGCTTAGAGGGGAAAGACATGATGGCTGAAGCAATGACCAAGTTCACAAGCCTTGTTTCCAAAATAATGCTGCCTATACACTGACAACATGCTTTATAAAGCTTCTGTACAAGCCTAAGAGAGCATTAGTGACCCCAGTAACTCTACTTGTTAGTTCGGGAACAATGTTAGTGAACCCTAATGAGGATCCAAAGGTCAAAGGAGTGAATTAACTAAGAAATATCCCTACATTCTCGCCTAAATATACTCAGAAAAGAAAGGAAACATCAAAGTTCGACTTACTTGAGGGATTTCTAATCCTAATGAAGAAGGGAAATGGGAAAGAGATCAAAAGAATGGAAACATTATTGCTTTTACCTAAGGAAACTCATGGAGAAACTTGGCAACCCTAACCTCAAATGCTACATAAGCAGAACTAGGGCTATTGTGATAGAGGTCATATCATTTTCAAGGATAGCTTACTTGATTGTCGAGCAGAGTCTTAAACCTAAGCATAAGAAGTTGGTAAGAAGGGAGAGAGAGAGAGGAGGCGCTGGAGGGGTAAGGGAAGGTTGATGGAACCGATGGTTGTAATCACTCTTTTGACATTAATATAGAACTGCAGTTGTACTTTCTACTCTGTGGTGTTGGTACTATAATTCATTTATTTGTTTGTTCAATAACTTTTAGCATGAGTAGCCTAGTTATGTGTAACTAGATGTCTTTTGTATATTCATGTATTAATTGTCAAGGTTTTATGTTGTGATTATGCTTGTCTCTTCTATGTGCAGGACTTTATCTAGAGCTGGCTCAGGGGACTTCCACCTAGCTGCATTGTGCTCTCCAGCAAATCTACATGGAGACTGAAGGTAATGAATCTGTTTTGCTTTAATAGTTGATTAATGAGTATGGACATGCATGTAGCTTTGTGATAGTTGCAAATAATATTACAATCTATCAAGGGTCCCGGGAAGACCCTTCATGGTTTCTTCATTCTCCATACAGAGTGCATTTAATCCTATAGCACTTCGAGTTGTACATGTATAGAATGTGTACGATCATCCTGTTGACAACCTCTATTTGGCCATCAGTTTGGGGATGGAAATTTGTGGACTTAGTAAGTTTTATGTCCAGCATTGACTAAAGGCTTAACCAAAATGCACTAAGGAATCTGATGTCTTGATCTGAGATAATGGACTGTGGGATCCCAAAGTGTACCCACACTCACTCAAAGAAGAGCTTAGTAGTGGCCTCTAATTTGATACTCTTCTTATAGGCTGCCATGATGACCATATTAGAGAATCTGTTAATGACCATGAAAACACAATTGTTGTTGTGCTTAGTAGAAGGAAGGCCCGACATGTAATCCGTGGAGATAGATTCCCAAGGACATCTAGGAGTAGGTAGAGGAGTATACATGCCTTGCTTCTTGATGGTTGGTTTGGCAATGACATAGGCAGTACAGGATCTAATGTACTTCCCAACATCCTAATGAAGTTTCAACCAATACAAATACTTCTACAATACCACCACTATTTTCTCTACTCTGAAATGTCTAGCGACTCAAATGTATTGCACCTCCAAAATCATCTTGGCACACTCACTTGAAGGAACACAGATGTGTCCTAGGTGGCATAAAAGTGCATCCTGAAGGTGAAAATTTGGAACTTTCCTCGCTTCTAGGAGTGTATATTATATGTTTTCGAATTCTAGATCACTCTTGTAAAGATGCAACCACCCCGATGTCTCGCTCCTAGAAGAGTCAAATACAGTGATCAACACCATGACTAGTGGTCGGCTGAGGAATTCAACGATGTTATTGGTGCTTCCCTTCTTAAACTTAATGTTCAAATGGAACTATTGTATAGAGGTGGACCATTTATGATGGCGATACTTCTGCAACTTCCCTCTTGTCTTTATGAACTGTAGAGCTCGGTGGTCTATGTGGATGATTGTTTCCTTCCCCAGAATGTAATGCTTCCATTGACGACAGACTTGCAAAATGGAGTACATTTCTTTGTCATAAATGGTTTACTTTCATACTGTGTATGAAAGTTTCTCACTATGGTAAGCCACTGGATACCCATGTCGAGTAAGAACCGCACTAATAGCATAGTCAGAGGAATCTATCTCAATCTCAAATGGTTGTTGCAGGTCTGGTAATGTGAGCCCTGGTGCAGAACAAAGGTGATTCTTCAACTGGGAGAATGCCTTTTGTTGGGTTTCGGACCAAAAATACTTTGTTTTCACTCTGCCCTTGGGGACTTGACTTAAAGGCCAAGTGATATGAGATAACCCCAACACAAACCTACTGTAGAAATTGGCAAGCCCCAAAAAATTGTGGAGCTATGTTAGAGTGGTTGGTGCTGGCCAATCCTGAATGAATTGTATCTTGGATGGGTCCACATGTACACCCTGCTCATCAATGATGTATCCCATATATTGAACCTGGGTCAGTCCAAAGGTGTGTTTCTCGAAGTTAGCACACATCTTGTGTTGTTGCAAGGTTTGAAGCACCTATCGAATATGGTGGAGGTGCTCTTCCCAACTCTATATGGAGACCAAGATTTCATCTAAATATACCACCATGAATGCATTGGTGAACTCTCGCAACCTGTCTTCCATCAGTCTCATGAAGATTGAAGGAGCATTTGTTGATTCGAATGGCACGACCAACCATTCAAAAAGGCCCTCCTCGGATTTGAAGGTAGTCTTCCACACATAAGAGGGTTCGATAGGAACTTGGTGATAACTTGAATTCAAATCAATCTTGCTAAAATATTTGGCCCTTTTGAGCTGGTCTAAAAGGTCATCAATCCATGGGATTTTGTACCTATTCCTAACAGTGATCTTGTTTAGCACACGATAGTCAATACAAAGCCTCCAGGTCCCATCCTTCTTCTATACTGGTACAATCAGGCTCCCACAAGGTGATGAACTTGACCTGATGTTCCATTTTTGTAATAGTTCTTGATTCTACCTCTTGATCTCATCATTCTCCATAATACAACATTGATAGATCAGTCCATTGGGGAGCGATATGCCCGGGGTTAGATCGATGGAGTGCTTGACTTGACCATGAAGAGGTAACCTTATGGGTGAGGTGAAAATATCCCTGTACTCCTCCACAACCTTATACATATGTTTTTTTTTGTACAAAGGAGCCATGCTTGGAAGCCATGGAGACAACCTTCTTCTTGTCCTGGGGGCGAATCATAAGGAAAACAAATTTCACCCTCTGAGAAATGATCTTACTACATTTTTGCAGTGATCAGAGAGATGGCGGTAGGCAAGGCTACCACCGGTATCCTGTACAACTTATTAGCTAAAGTAATAATCACAGAGTGAGGTCTAGACTCATATACATCATGTCGCTACCACAAGTATGGGTGTCCTAACAATACATCACAAAGTTCAAAAGGATCAATGTCACATAGTACCTCATCTATGAAGGTCTTGATGCTGTAGGGAAGGCGACACTGCTAGATGACGTGAAGATCTCATCTTTGGTGAAGCCACCCAATGGTGTATGATTGTGGATGTGTTGTAGTCTTTAGGCCCAACTGCTTCATGACCTCTGCTGAAATGAGGTTCTTTTGGCTCCTGTTGTACGTGTTTCCCATAGACAGTCCTCGTCTGCAAAAACTATGACAGGAAACCAACTTATCCCACCTTTAAGTTCAAGATGGCCCTTGAGCCAAAGGGGGCTCCCTCTGGTGTTATAAGGCTTTGTTTAACATTGTTCACATGTCACTGAACAATAGACTTTGAAGGACAATGGCCAGATTTATGGTTTTAATTGGGGGTGGTTGGCAATCAATGACAATCCCTATTCATGATTGAAGGCCTCTCTCATAGGGTCCCTTCAGAATGTGTTAGCTTCCAACCTCACAAAATAACTTAGCCTTTCAAGTATTATGATAAAAGAATATAAGGATATTTCTAATAATTGAGGAGTCAGACATACTACTTAACAACTAGGGAAATTTGGATGTGTGTAGAAGATTTCTACAGACCAACAAAACATATTCAGGGAAGATAGAAGTACAAATAATAAAATCAGTTCAAAGAGGAGCTAACTCAGACAGATAGTCCAATATACTAATCCCTTTAAATGATTATTAATTTGAATGGGATTTTAGGATGATTGAAACTCAGTCTATCCTTATCTAGATCTTCTATAATGCTTGGAACATGTGTAGAAAACAAATCATGGAAACAATAGAAAGACATAATAGAAAACACAAAAATTCATCATAAAATGGAGCCGAAAGGCTTTCATTATAAATCCTATAATATAAGATATTACAAAGTGAGGAGCCTTGGCATCAAAATCCTATCATCTCAATTGATGAAGTATTTATACAAGTATTACAGAATATCTTGATTTAAAATATCAATATTTGTTACTAAACAATATACTAAAAATAAAACAATCCCTCGATACTCAGCCATAAATTTGGAACTGTTTGAAAGTATTGTGCCTTGATATCTCGAAATTAGTTGAATGAGTATTGAAAATATGTAGAATGATCCTCATTCTTTTGGTCTTCTGCTGCTAGGTGCCTTTGGAATGGTAATATCTTCATGCCCTCTAGAGTTGTTGATTCTTCAATTTGTCTTTCAATTGATAATTTTGTGCCTTAAAATTTGGGGTTTGAGAAGCTATCACTGAAGATCTAGTTGGAATGATTTTATGTCACTTTTTGACAATGCTTCACCAATGTCATAAAATATTTGGAATGAAATATTTTATAAATGTTTTCAAATATTCTATAAATGAATTTTATATTTTTCTATTTTCATGAATTTACTAAATGAAATTCAGAAAATATCTTCTTAAATAATTTTTGTTTAATAATTCATCCACCCATTTCAAATTATGCATTGTTTTCCTTCTCATGTATTCCCAAAACCATGTGTTATTTTCAATGCCATGGATTTACAAAACCATGTGTAGTTTTTAAAATCCATGGCTTGTTTCTCATTTTCACCTTCCTCTATAGATTCATTTCAAACCTGTGAAATCCTTTTACCCTTGTAGAATAATTGGATGGTTTTGCAAAACCATGTGTTGATTTGTGTGGTTGGTAGAGTATTTTCACTTTACTCTTGTACTTTCATGTGAAACATGATTTTACACCTGTAAATTGATTCACCATGCTAAATTGATTTCACCATGCCTGTAAATTTATTTCACCTTGGCCTAGCTGTAAAATCATTTTACACCTAAGATTATTATTTCATTTCACCCACTTGGTCTTCCATATGTAAATTTCCTCTAAAATGTAGTTTCACCTTATCTTTTTCATTTGACCTCCCATCCACATAGCATTTATTTCATAATCATATGAAATTCCATTCCCTCCACTTCTATAAAAGTCAAAACAATAAAGTTCATGGTTTTGGGAGGGGGTAGTCCTAAGTGGTTTAGGAAGGGGGTGAAAAGTGAAAAGGAAGTGCCATGTGTAAAAGGTAGTAATGTAAAAAAAATATTTCCGCACACCCTTTAGTTAAATGTTAGAAGAGATGGGGGTGCGAAATATAGTTTTAACCCTTGGATTTAATGTGCCCAAATATCGAGGCATGGGAAAATAGGGGGTTTAAATGGTTGAGTGTGGGGTGGGCCATAGACTTTGACCTTTTGAATTGGCTTGGGTGTATTTGAAATAATTTTTTATAACATAAATTTTAACTTTAAAAGGAAATAAATTAGCAATTTTACACTATAAATTTTGTAATTTTCAGTGTACCAAAATAAGTTACAACATAGGCTCCAATGGGGATTGTTCCCCCTATGGGATGCAAAGAACTAGTAGACTAGCTGCCGTTTTGTTGGGAAATGGAGTCATGTAATCAACATGTGACTTGAAGCTGCATCGTGCTATAATCAAACCTATATTGTCTAAACAATGCAATCTTTAATTGTAACCTCAACTCATAATATGACCATTGCAACTTGTGACCTATTCCAAATCCTTTTCTGAAAGCATAAGTGAAAAATTAGAGTTGAAATGAACTAAATTTCAAAAATCAAATTTATTTATAGATTTATCCATTCCCAATAAGATAAAATATAGGTCTTGACATAAGTTCTTCTTTTACTGAAAATGGAGTTTCTAAGAGAATAATGTTCATGCCAAGTGAATGATGATAAACAACCTCAAATCTCATAATATATCTTTCTTTTTATATCAATTATCAACATAGCTCGTTGTTCCCATCCAATGCTCATCACAACCCTTTGATTCACCAACAATTGTTTCAACTTTGGATAAGTTATGCGATGTTTGATAGGTGATATTCAAAGCTTCATTAAAAATAACTTGATTTCTGACCTGCAACCCTTACCTTTAGGTGTTTGTGGTACATCAAATTTTCAAGGCTGTTGCATCTAAAAATTATATCCTTGAAAACATAACTTTCCCATCTATATGTTGTGAAAACATGAAATAGTTCATAGTGGAGAATATGTCAATGTCTAGGCCTCCAAATTAATTTGAGTAATTCTTTCTATTTCCATTTTTTGTCATTTATAATACTCTCAACAACATCTCTCTTACTGTCCAACAATGATGCAGAATAAAATTGAATGATGATGTCCAACCTAGATAGGATTTCTTCCAAGAAAATTGATGTAAGTATGGCATCAAACATATGACCAATATAAACAAGATTTCCTCTTTGTCCATTGCTGACTATTACAAGAAGAAATAATACAAATCTTAAAATAGTTAAGAAAATCTCACCAAAACCTCCAACAATGTTGCTATAAAAATAATTATTCATTTACTCCTTAGCAATTGCTTAAAATGAAATAATCCTTTCGCTACAAACCAACCACTTATCTATTGCACATTGAATCTAAAAATAACTAATTCAATCCCACATACCTCTATCTAACTGAACTGAAAAACTGTTAGGTGTAATTTTCTTTCTAATGTAACCAAGTGAGGAGTGGGTTTATTGACAAACTACGTTGCCAACAACTGAAAATCTGAAAAATATGTACAATATAAACATCAAATCCCTTGGGAAACTTATACTCATAGTTGTACCTTAAAATTTGCATCTTCTGTAGACATTTTATATTTCTGACCATGGTTGAGCGAGAGAGACATATACTTCTTTGTTTAATGTTGTTCACCTGTCACTGAACAACAACCTTTGAAGCACAATAACCAGATTTATGGTTTTAATTAGGGGTGGTTGGCGATCAATGACAATCCGAATTCATGATTAAAGACCTCTCTCACATGGTCCCTTCAGAATGTGTTAGCATCTAGCCTAACAAAATAACTTAGCCTTTCAAGTATTATGATAGAAGAATATAAGGAGATTCCTAATAATTAAGGAGTCAGACATACTACTTTACAACTAGGGAAATTTGGATGCGTGTAAAATATTTCTACAGCTCAACAAAACATATTTAGGGAAGATAGAAGTACAAAGAATAAAATCAGTTCAAAGAGGAGCTAACTCAGACAGAGAGTTCAATATACTAATCTCTTTAAATGATTGAAGGGGATTTCAGGAAGATTGAAACTCAATCTATCCTTACCAAGATATTCTATAATGCTTGGAACATGTGCAGAAAAGAAATCATGGAAACACTAGAAAGGCATACTAGAAATCACAAAATTCTTCATAAATTGGAGCCGGAAGGCTTTCATTAGAAATCCTATAATAGAAGTTATTACAAAGTGAAGAGCCTTGGCATCAAAATCCCACCCCTATCATCTCAACTGATGAAATATTTATACAAGTATTACAAAATAACTTGATTTAAAATATCAATATTTGTTACAAATATCTCTGGAATAATATCCTAAACAATATACTAAAAATAAAACAATCCCTAGATACTCTGCCAGAAATTTGGAACTGTTTGAAAGTATTGTGCCTTGATATCTCGAAATTAGTTGAACGACTGCTGAAAATCTGTAGAATGATCCTCAATCTGCTAGTCTTATGTTGTTAGGTGCCTTCTGAATGCAAATATATCCATGCCCTCTAGAGTTGCTAATTATGCCATTTGTCTTTCAATTGATAATTTTGTTCCTTAAAATTTTGGGTTTGTGAAGCGGTCGTTGAAGATGGAATGATTTTATGTCACTTTTTGACAATGCTTCACTAATGCCATAAAATATTTGGAATGAAATATTTTATAAATGTTTTCAAATATTTTGTAAATAAAATTTATATTTTTCTATTTTCATGAATTTACTAAATGAAATTTAGAAAATATCCCCTTAAATAAATTTTGTTGAATAATTCATCCACCCATTTGAAATTATGCATTGTTTTCCTTCTCATGTATTCCCAAAACCATGTGTTGATTTCATTGCCATGGATTTACAAAATCATGTGTAGTTTTAAAAGTATATGGCTTGTTACTCCTTTTCACGTTCCTCTATACATTCATTTCATACCTGTGAATTCCTTTTACCCTTGTAGAATACTTGGATGGTTGCAAAACCATGTGTTTATTTGTGTGGTTGGTAGAATATTTTCACTTTACTGTTTTACTTTCACGTGCAACATGATTTTACGCCTGTAAATTCATTTCATGATGCTTGTAGATTTATTTCACCTTGGCCTCTTTTACCTCAATCTACCATCATGAAATGCATTTACATGAATGTCATCTTTGCTCAGATGTATATTAATTTCATAAACATATGAAATTTTCTCTTTTATTTTCTCTGATAAATTCATTGCATTGGTGAATTTCATTTAGCTGTAAAATCATTTTACACCTTAGCCTATTATTTCATTTCACCCACTTGGTCTTCAATCTATGAATTTCCTCTAAAATGTAATTTCACCTTATCTTTTTTAATGGGCCTCCCATCACGTAGCATTTATTTCATAATCATATGGAATTCCATTCCTGCCACTTTTATAAAATTCAAAACAATAAAGTTCTTGGGGGTAGTGGTTTTGAAAGGGGGTACGAAGTGAAAAAGGAAGTCGCACATGTAAAAGGCTTAAAAAAATGGAGTTGTCTATAATGCGACTTTTTGGAGATTCCGATGACGGAATCCGGCGGAAGAAATTGAAGTTAAATCTTGATTTGTTGCAGTTAAAATGGTTTTTTAACTGCACATTTGGATTCAGCACCCTGAAAAACCCCTGGGATGCTTTGATTGTGCAGAAACTAGCTATCAAACTTGCGATTCCAATAAATTGTTGCCGGATTTTGACCAGAAAAACCCACGGGAAAGGCTTTCAAAAAGTCGCATTATAGACAACTGCTAAAAAAACATCTTTTCACACCCAACTTTAGTGAAATGTCAGAAGAGATGGGGGTGCCAAATATACTTTTAACCCTTGGATTTAATGTGCCTAAATCTTTAGGCATAGGAAAATAGGGGGCTTTAAATGGTTCAGGGTAGGGTGGGCCATAGGCTTTGACCTTTTCACTTGGTTTGGTTTGGGCTTATTTGAAATAATTTTTTATAACATAAATTCCAACTTTAAAAAGATATTTCCATAAAAATATATTATAATATTTTATAAAAATATGATTATTTTAAAATTAAAATTATTACTATAAAAATAATTTATAAATCATTCAAAGGTACTTAATCAACATATAACTTAGCATTTGGCCAAGAAAGAAATTGCTAAATTTTCGCTGAAAATTTGTAATTTTCAGTGTACCAAAACATGTTACAACAGATCCCACTGTCAATAATGAACTGTAGCAGATAACCCTTCTAGTGGATAACTATTCACCCACATCTGTGAGTGGAAGAGGCGTTCCCCCTCCTATGGATCTTCAGGCTCAATCTTCTGGATCTTGGTGGTGGCCATAGTGGAACTGGGTTGTGCATCAATGATATTATTTCCTTTGTCAGTTCCCTTATCGGGTTCTAATTCAGAGTCAGAACCTGCATTTGATTTGGAAGCCTTCAGCTCGACCACCAATGACTGCTTGACCAGACACTCACTTGTATTGTGAGTGGAGCTCTTATAGAACTGACACCATTTTCCCACATCCTTCTTCGTCTTCATGGTGTTTTTATTTGCTTGCGGCTTCGGCCGGCTATCCTGGGTAGCCCCTCCTTGGCTTGGTCCTTTGTTCTGTGGTTTGGGGGGCACCTTTTCCTTACTTTGGATTTGCAGATCCAAAGTCTCGCTTCTTCTGTTTAAACTTCTACTTAATCTTGATAGCATACTGATATGCTCTACCGAGTGGGGGAATGTCCAGGAACTCCATCTGATCTTAGATGTACTTGTGTAGACAGCTGCAGTACTTGAGCACCAAATGTCGCTCAGTACCCTTGATACCCAGCTTCGTGTAAAGGGTATGGAAAATATCTGTGAACTCTAGCACATCTTGGTCCCTTCCCTGCTGTAGCGTGGTCCACTTTATTTATTTGTCTTCATAGCTCCCAACAGGGAAATATTGTTCCTTGATGACATCTCAAAAATAATTCCAAGTAGGTGCAGCTGAAAACAACGAGGGTTCACTCTCGTCCTTTTGTTAACAATAGGTTTCCCACTAGTCCTTGACGTGTGGGCTAGCTTTGAGAAGTGAAAAAGTAATATTTTCTTGATTGGAAAAGTCATGAACTGAAAAATATCCTTCCAATAGATTTAACAAATTATCTACGACGTATGCATCTATCAAGCCTTTGAATATGGGAATATCAAAGTTAACTTGTACCTTAAAAGGAGTGGCACCTCTAGAGTGGCTATTGGCTGAAGATGCATCGCCTATGGGTAGCCTTCGAAGGATCTAGGGAAAGTTATCCATCATCACGTCCCTTTGTCGCTCAAGGGCTTCCTTGAGAAACATTTTAAAAGGATATCCTGCCCCCTCATCTTTCTTTTCTTCTGCCATGGGAGGTCGTCAGGTTTTATGAGGCAAATCTTGCAATGGTTCAACTAGATTAAGCGCTAACTCCTTATACCCTAACTTCGTTGTAGACATGCAAAGAAAAATAGAGAAAGAGCATACTGCTCTCATACCATTGATCCAAACTCAAACAGGAATGCAACAAGTTACATATATAATCATAAACACAAAGAAGCAATAGAAAAACAATTCATTTCATTAATAGAAAATTAGTAAACTATCCTTACAAATAGAATGGAAATAAGATAGCTCAAGCAGTGGTATCTTCTCTCTAAGAAGAAATGTGGTGGCTACATGCCTCTGAACTATGTTACGATGAGGCTCAAGGGTCTATTTATTATTGGAAAACATGAGAAAACCCTAAACAACCAAAACCCTAACACCAAAAGATGTAACACCAAGAGTTTGTGGGCCTCGTTGCGGTTAGTTGGGCAACCAAATTCCCGAGGTTGTAACTTGGTCATATTATCTCCATTTGATGTGCACGATACCTTTTTGGAAAGGTCTCGCCAAGTATTATAGGTTTCACTGCATGCCCCTACCTACAATTACAGGTCTATCGTAAACCCCAAAAAAACGTTATTTAGGGGGTCAAAACTGCTCCGGAAGTTCAAGACCCGAAAAGATGCTAAAAATAGTAAATGATGAAATGAAAAAGGAAACAAATGAAACTGACAGGGGGGTCTAGGTGGAATAGGCAGGTCACCACCAATATCCATATGGATCAAACATGAGTGTTTACTCGACAATGAGAACACCAAGTCCTTCTTGGCATTGGATAATCATGAGTGACATGTCTTTCTTGAATGTAATTATAGCACATAACCAAAACTCTACCTCCAAATATCCCTCCCTCGTATTCCACCTCCTCCTCACCATCGAGGAGTTTCATTGACTCAAAATGAAGTGCAATTGAGGGAGTCAGCTAAAGCATCCAAAGCTCTGCACTACTCTGTATGGTGAGTCGAAGACCCAAAAAACTCATAACATGTTTTTTGGAACATTGCAATACTTCTGCAAAATAGGAAAATGATGAGGTGCATGACCTTAAGTGTGACATATTTTACAATATTCATTGGAAGGCTCACCTTGATGATTAGGAAATGCATGATACTGAGTATGTATTTGGTAAGGATCAATGGTTGAAACTTGCACAACCACTGCAATAGTTCATAGTGGTTGTTGCGATGGTCCCATTGGCACCGTGGAAGGTCCTGCACTCTATGACCTTGGAAAATCAGTAGCATGATGCCCTTCAACATGAAATGTAGTGCACTAAACCTGCACATGAGATTGTCTCACATCATGCATGTCCTTCCATCTCTTATATTAGTTATCTTATATCATAGACTAATGATAGAAGGTTCACTAGATGGAGAGATTGAATTGTAGTCATTAGGGTACCCCATCATTGCCTTAAGCTTCATAGCCTACTCCAAGGTATCTTGTAAAGTATTGATATTCTACTATGTTAAAGGAATTATGGTTAACAAAAATAGAGCCTTAATAAACCAATATTTTTGGTGATGAAGATGAATGGAATAAGTAAACTTGTTGCTTGCATCCTTAAACCATTGCATATACTCCCACACGATTCCCCTTCTCGTTGTCCAATTTCCCATAATTTAGCTAAACATTGCTACTCTATCCTTGGGATTCTATACTCCTTAATAAAATCTTATGTAACAGTGTCCAAAAGTGGATTTTGATTTTGTTATGGCCACTTAACTTTCCACTAGAGCTCTCTATCCCCCAAAATTGTTTGGAAATCAATAATTTTTGGAATCGTCCAGGGTTTTCCTAGCCCTCCAAATGGCTTCACATAGGTACCAATCTTTTTCTACATCTGTGTATCCTTGAATAACAAAATAAGGATAGCGACTGAATGATTCGACCATTTTTCTAGCCATTGGTATGTGACTAGGATGATTTTGAATAAAACCTTGTGAACCAAGTTGTGAAAAAGTTAGAAGTTATGACTGAATACTAAAACGAGAACTACTAGAACCAATAGAGCTACCAACTATGTATACTCTTCAATGCTTTAACTAGTTTTGAAATAAAATTGACACGCTTTTGATAAAGTACTAGGGAGAGGATAGGGAGAGAACTAGCTTCACCACTACCTTGCAGAATGTTGCTTGCGGGGAATGAATCATCCTCAAGAAATAACTAGCTCATGAAAAAATGCATCTCTTCATGCACAGGAGTACTATGATCAATTATTGTGACAGATTGCCTTGTCATTTTTGCTACCTAAATTCCTTTTGACTTCTTGTGGGTTCCACTATCTCTATTTTTCTCTATGATCCCATATCTTCTAGATTATCTTATTTCAATATAATTAGATCCTTCACCTTCTTCAGTATTTCATAACTCTGGGCAAACCATTCCTCCTATTTTCAACCTTAGACTGCCCAACAATTCTCCTATCTATTGTAGTTCTCTTCATCGTCTCCTAATCTATTACCAATTATTTTTCCACCACTCATAAACTATATGTGCTCTTCTAAGTTCCCTAAAATTATGTGCCTTCTATAACTCTTCTGCATCCATCACATCTTCCCCTCATCTTCTGCAACTAACTAGCATCTCTCCCATAAAACCTACCCCTAGTACAAGGGTTTTATGCTACCATGTTGGGTTCTTATAATGATAGTAGCCTCTCTTCCACCATAAGAACCTCAATCCACAAGGGGATTTATTTTAAGAATCTTCGCTGCAACTCATACTTAAACACTACCTCAACTTTAAAGAATGGCTGGTGATTCTCTGTAGTAATTTCAATGATATAGCCCTCTAAAGTGGCCTATACCCAAAAATCAACAACCCTGGTTAATTCAGTATCTAACCAGTGCAAAGAAACCAATCCAGATGTGGTCTAGGTTCTAAATATTCAGTCAAGGTTCCCAATTCCCTATTTTATCTACAATATACTCAACCAATAGTATAATTCATCAGGAAATTTCCACCGAAATATTTCATACTGATCTTATGTAGGTTCTGCAAATAGGATCCCATCCTTAACCGAATCCAAGTTCTTCTGTCTCAACTGATCCTGTTGAATAAAAAAATAGTGAAGCTTCTCTTCACAACATTATTGGATGCTACTCTTGAGAATATTAGTCACCATTATCTAGACCCCCATGATGTTCAGGGTCTTGACAAAAAAATATCTGTTAGCATAAAATTTCTAAAATTGCTTGTGTGTTTGCAATTTAAAATTGAGAAAGGCGTAGTCATAGTCATTGGCTATCCTATCCCTTCTGCCACATATGATCGTGTCTTGATTGGATCTAGTTGCGTCACTCAACGAATCTGTCAACAGTTTTGTGTTTCTTGAAGTGCAGACTTGGTCACTGAAACAAAATATTTTCATTTTCAGAGTACTGTAACCAAGCCATTTTTGTTGGCATTTTTAGTTGGAATCTTGCCGCATGTTCAATGTTTTTAAATGGTTCAAATCAACAATCTTAAATTATGGTTTTTAATTAAATATCATGGTTTTTATATTGAAAATTTAAATATGTTTTTAATTAATAATTTTTTTTTGGTTGGTAACATGATTTTTTAAGATGACTAACAGGCTTTGTATTGAGCACTGGTTATTTTAAGTACCTAAATTGTCATTTTTTTTTTTTATATAATATTTTTTAATTATTTAAAATTTAATTAAAATTTAAAAAATATTGTAATTATAAATATTTAAATATGTAAAGTTTAATGGAAAATTTAAAAACCTGTCTTTTTAAATTGTTGAATATGTAAAAATTTAAATACAATTTTTTGGGTTGAAAATTTAAATTTAAATATGAATTTTACATAAGATAAATTTATTTTTCGTATTTAAAAATTAATATTTTTATTGATTATAACAATTATATTTATTAATTAGCCTAGTTGTATAAATGCAATGGCTATTAAAGTTGAAGACAACGAAAGAGGTGGTACACTAAGGGGACGAAAAGTATGATAAAGTTTAATTGCATTTGCTATGTCACTCTTTCCTACCCTCCTTTCTTATGGCATAAAAATATACTCAATTGTATATTATATTCTTTTTAATTATTTCAAACATTATAAAATTACTATGTCACTCTTTCCTACCCTCCCGTATGGCATAAAAATATAGTCAAATGTATATTATATTCTTTTTAATTATTTCAAACATTATAAAATTAATAAAAAATATTATTATTACCTGTTTTTCACCTTCTCAATTCTATCACATTATTCAAAAATGTCTTTGTCATTGAATTAAATAGGATTAAAATAAATTAAATAGAGTTATATTATTTTCAAGCTTAAGAAAAATGCCAGTTTTTCATTTTGTAGTTTTTCAACATATTTATTTTCAATACAAACTCTCGGTGAGATAATTACCTAAACTACAATTATTTTTCATTTTGTAGTTTTTAAACATTTTTATTTTGAATACAAACTCTTGTTGAGAATTTAATTTTCCATGTGATGCCCATACCAAATACGGTTTTCACTATTTTTAATTTACTGAAAGATGGTAAGCCTAATTAGTGTTGGATTCTTTCATTGGATTCTTGCCCAATCAGTGTTGAATTCTTTCATTGGATTCTTTTCTTTCCCACTCAGTCTTAGATTCTTTCATTGGATTCTTTTTGTACTCCTGAATGACGTGATTGAATTCATTTAATGAAATAGATGGAATTATTTCCATCATCTTCTATGGGTTTTCTTTTCTACTCCAAAAATGACCATCAAAATCATTTAATGAAATAGTTGCGATTATTTTTCAACCACCTTCTAAAGCTTCTAGGTTTTGTAGAAATTCAATAGTGCTTGGCAACATTGAAAGCAATTGGTTGACCTAAATGCAAAAATTCAATAGTCCTTGGCAACATTGAAAGCAATTGGTTGACCTAAAACCCTTGGTGGTTGGGTTTCCTTTTGGAAGTTCTTTGCAGACATTTGAAGT
The DNA here is from genome assembly GCA_000404065.3 of Pinus taeda. Classification (NCBI taxonomy): domain Eukaryota; kingdom Viridiplantae; phylum Streptophyta; class Pinopsida; order Pinales; family Pinaceae; genus Pinus; species Pinus taeda. Next base: position 18,471 of record APFE031085134.1, on the reverse strand, counting down.
CTATTGCAGAGTTTAGCAGAGGGCTTTTTGCTTATGTTGGTGGTGGATTTAGAAGAAAATATCCTTATAAGAAATGAAATTTATGGCCACTTCGGGATATTATTATTCTAGCGATGATGATGATATTGAACCCCAGCTAACAATGAAAAAGATATAATGGCATTCAAAGATCCAAAAAAAGAACAAACACAGGTACCCCATGCTCTAGCTAATGAAGTAAATTGCATTGAGAAAATTCTGTCTTGATCACCATAGTCATCTCAATAAGAGGAAATTAAATTTCCGAGGTTTACTGGGCTCAAAGACTTCACTAATTTGTGTGGGACCTTAATTTTGCATGGTTTGGATGAACTATTTGGTTAAAAGCTTGTGGTAATGATTATAATATATTTTTGTTGCAAAATGTGTGGAATTTGATCATTCACCTGTATGTGAACAAGGGAGTTTATTATCCTTCCTTTCCTTCTTGTACTCTTGACTACGTG
>APFE031085132.1:35600-87524 GCA_000404065.3 Pinus taeda | reverse complement strand
GTGAGGGATATGATAGAAGACAAAAAGGTGTTGTTGGTAAAGGTGGACACTTTGAAGAATATTGCAGATGCATTGAAAAAATCTTTGAGCTTTGAGAATTTCTCTTGGTGTAGAGAGACAATGGGCATTGCAGGGCTGGAAAAATGACTAAGCTCCCCTATGGCCCCCTGTGGAAAGAAAACAACAAGTGGGATAATGTTGGGTTTTGTTATATGCTTTCCATGACTAGCCCACATAGTTAACCGGGGGATTAGAGGCGGGGAGGAGCCCCCCCTTCATTGCTCCAACTGTGTAGAGGGTTTCAGGCATATTCGTAACCCCACTTTATGGGGTCCGGGGCAGCGCCCCAGAAAATTTTGGTTTTGGACCCTACGTTAGGTTGCGCAGACCCACCTATGGTTTTATGAATGATTTTTGCACATGTTTTTTGGACGCGATGGTTTTTGGTCAATGGTATCGGACCTAATGGTTTTCAGTCCATGGTATTGGATGCTTCAGAATGTATAAATATGTATTAAAACATTGAAAGGAACATAATGAAAAATCAAGCTGGTAGTCCTGGTTTTGGGATCCAGGGGAAAATCTTTGTGTATATGTATTTTATGTGTTATGGTCTCGCATTGTTTATTTTCTGTGTTTTAGAATTCGTATGTAGATAATTTTTGTGCAGGGTTAAAACCTACATATGCAAGCATAGTCGGTAGGCTGATGTATGCAATGGTTTGTACTAGACTAGACATTGCACATGTAGTGGGAGCATTGAGTAGGTTTGTGTCAAAACTAGGAGAGGAGCATTGGACATCAATGTAGATGGTTTTGAGATATTTGCGTGGCACTAGTCATTATGGTTTGTGCTACCAAGAAAGACCAGCACTCGACCTAGTTTTGTAGATCCATGGCCTTGTTGATGCAGACTGGGCTGGAGATCTAGATAAGAGAAGATCTTCAAGTGGGAATGTGTTTAACCTATTTGGAGGTGTAGTCAGTTTGATGAGTAAGAGACAGATTGTAGTGGCACTTTCAAATAAAGAGGCGTAATAAATGGCATCGACTTACGCAAGAAAGGAAGTAGTTTGGTTTCAAAGATTTTGTTCATGTATGGGGTTAGTATAACAAGTTATAAGGATAGACTGTGATAGGAAAAGTGCAATTTTCTTGGCAAATAACCCTGCTTATAATTCAAAGACAAAGCACATTGATGTTCAGTATCACTTTGTAAGGGATATGGTTGAGGACAAAAAGGTGTAGTCAGTAAAGGTGGACACTTTGAATAATACTGAAAAGGCATTGAAAAAGCCTATGATCATTGATAAGTTCTCTTGGTGTAGAGAAACAATGGGGCATTGTAGGGTTGGATCAATGACTAAGCTCTCCTATGCCCCCCTATGGAAAGAAAACAACAAGTGGGAGAATGTTAGGTTGTGTTATATTCTTATTATCACTACCCCATGCATAGGGTACTACTAGGGGGTCACAGGGGGGTGGTTACCCCCTTGTTGGGCGGTATGCATGGGATGATAGCCCCCCTGCATGGGGTTTTGGGCAGTGCCTCGGGAAATTTTTTTTGGACCCTATATTAGGTGGGAGGACCTACCTATGCCTTTTTCATGGATTGTGCACATGGTTTTGAGCATGATGTTTTTTTTTCCATGGTATTTTGTACATATCTCCAAGGGAACTATGGTTATCTTCTAATCCAGGGTTTATGGATTGGGTTTATGGATGTTTTGACATGTATATATATGTATTGTAACATTGAAAGGAATATAATGAAAAAAAATATGGTAGTCCCAATTTTGGGAGCCAGGTGAAAATCTCTATGTATATTTGTTATATTTTTTATGCTCTCAACATTATTTATTTTCTATCTTTTAGAATTCTTGTGCAGGTAATTTTTGTACAGGGTTAAAACCTACACTTGCAAGGGAACTTAATCTTATGATGACATTCAGATGTACCCCCTACTTGATTAGGTGGGTTTGGTTGATTCTCAAATAAATTTGATTCTTTCTTTTATTCCTTGTATTCCTCATCCCACTAGGTTGTTCATTGGTCTTAGCTGTTGTGGACTTTACCGTGAGAAGAATGGTGGGCTTCTTAGAAGAGGGTTTTTTTTCATATATAGGTACACATATCGGGACTTATGATGTCACGATCAATTGCCGAAGTTGGGAAACGAGTTAGCTCATAGAATCAGAAATGGAACCAATCACACCACCGGCATGTGGTCCTGAGGTTGGTTTGGGTGGGTCAATAGAAAGGTGAGGAGCATTCAAAAGTACTTGATAAATTGTTCCCAACAAAGAATAAATCAAATTTAGTAGTTGGGTAGCTAAGATGGCTTGCTCCTTGGTAAAAACCTTGAACATGGATACATCCTTGGCTATTTGAGGATGTAACGATTGAATGAATCATATTTATGTAAAATCTCATCAGGGAGTTTCGTTCAGACTAACCTCTTGCAACATTGCCACTCATGGATGTGATTAGAAATCAAGGTAGCATCATCTTGTTTAAAATTAGACTAGAGATCAAAATCAATGCCATTCCTCATCATCAACTAGAAATGGGTCAAAAAGGTTTGAGCCAAAGATGAGAAGTCCTTATAAGATGTTGTGTCCAATTTGATATACCATTTGGCAACATCTCCATTTATGGTACGTAAGAATAGGTGTAATTTGATTGAATCATCCACTAAGGAATTTGACGAACACCACAAATTATAAGTGGTAATATGAGTGGATGTGTTTTCTCTAAGCTTCCATCCAAACTTGGGTATATGAGATGGTAAATTTTTATGCATAGGTGAAGACCAAGCATCATGTCAAATGGGGTCATTTTTCAGATTCACTAAATTTGGTAAATCAAGAGAGAATAAAAATGGATTATGGAGCTAATTAAATGGGCCATAGGAAGGAGAGACTCTTGACCAACCATGAGGTCCCCCCATATATGAATTATGATGTAAAAGTTGTTAACTCTAGTAAGGGTTCATCAAAACATATAAAGTATGTGGTCCAGCATGAATGGTGAAAGGAGTTTTCCCCTAGGGTACGTGCCCCCAAAGAGCACAAACTGTTGAGAGCATGGCTTCTACTAGGGTTGTACCAGGAAGGAAAGGATGTACCCTCTTGTGTAACAACACCATCATAAGGAGGGTAACTTGTAGAAGTGATGGTGCTAATGCAGGGTTTCCCCTAGTAAACTAGCCACTTTAGGAAAAGTCCTAGAGGTTGGCATCCCTCCAAACAACAAAATGTACCAGGATTGAGAACTATTCAAATTAAAGTTTCCCCTAGGCTCGCTAGGAGCAAATGATAATCCTTCACACACATTTCAAGAGACTACAATGCCCATCTAAGGACCAAGAATGGTAGGTTGGCCAAAGCTAGGGGTAAAACTTCCCGATCTTATAGGCTGACTAGGATTAACAACCATAGTCAGCGTGGATGAAGGAGAAGGAATAGAAAATCTAGGGAAACTTATAGGGGCCATAGAAGAGACTAGTGAAATTCCTCAAGAGAATGTGAGGGGTGTTGATGGAGGTGTAGGTCCTGCCATTTTCAATGGTGGAAATGATGAAATAGCACCAAAAACTACAAATGTAGAAGGTAAATAGGAACTAACCTCCTCCATTGGTAAGAAAGGAACATATGTATAAGACGATGTAGAATTGTTTGGGTTTAACAACATTAACTTTGATCCCAGTGTATTGATAAAAGGTGGATTGACAAAAGAGATAGAATCATTTTCCAATCTCTCAATGGATACCAAATGATTACTAGGAGGACAAGAAATAGATTCCACAACTATAGGTTGGTCTTGGTCTTATGCACCGACAGGAAATATATGAGCAAGTGTGACAATTACACCTCATTTAGGAGGAAAACCATGAATTCAACGTGACTGATAGTGACTAGGTTTACCCAGTGCGAATAAATGTATATAAACCAAAATAACCTAATACAGACACCACTAAAGCCAAACTATTGACTCAAACCAAAGAGAACACACTATAAAAGTCCTAAAAATGTTGTCACAGGCAATCCAAAGACAAAAACGTTTGTGGTGGGATGGTTATACTAGTGAATTACTTCTCAACCCTTTTAGATGCGAGCTAGGATGAAAGGCCTTTATTTTTCACCACCCCTCAAGAGTACTGAGTATGACTTCTACTTGTCCCAGGTACAAAGAAGATGAGATCAACCTTGCACTTGTGTATGAGCCCTAAAGTAATGGCCACCAAGGCCACTGCGAACAATAAAATGTCTTGGGGAGACATTCTTCAAACAAATTCACATGCAAGGGCAAGATATCTTAGTCTGAAACCCGCTTGAGATTTTCCTCACAAGTTTCCCCTAAGTGCTATAACAAAATGCTAATAACATTGTTTTTAATATGTGCAAATTCTGCAATTTGTACCACCTAAAACAAAGAGAAATCGGGTATGTTAGCTTGCCCATGCCAAGTGTAACCTCATGATTGACCCTTGTGTTAGAGGGGCTTCCAAAAATGCACTTCTGCAAGTGGATTTAACTCCCTACTGTAGGATGCTAAGTTGGTTTTATGGTCTTGGAGTAGTTTACTAACACACCGATCTCCAAGACCCTAGCCTAAGCTAATGTGGGTGTACTACCAGTGAAAATAAAATATGAGTCTAGTTACATTTATTAAAATTTTATTTTACTGGCTATTGTTTGCTTAGTTGGGATGTGGCATGAAACTTAGATGGTGTGAAATTCGATGAATGGTAAGTATAAGAGGGTGAGAGCCTTATAAATTCAAACACACAAACGCCTACCTAAATGCACCTCTCACTAGTCAGTAAATACAAACCCCAAATTTATAAAAAATTATACCTAAGAGACAAACCATGAAAATAAGAAACCAAAAAGAGGTTGTTATGTAGAATCTATGGCTATGGACAAAAGTATCTTCCCTAGGCCTGGTGGGCTGACTTAGAACAATAGAAAGACAAAGGGACTAATGTTTTTCTTAAAGTAAATTGATAATGGGATAAATCCTACGTGGAATCTATCATATGCTTCCCTCCTTTGACTTGAATGTTCCAATCCTAGCTATGATCACTATTATTAGAACCGACATAGTCAGATAACAAAAGCCAAGGATCCATGAAATCTATGTAGCATCGAATATCACTTTATTCAATAGATCAACATGGTATTGAAATATATGAAACCATAACATCATATATAGGAAAACAAAGAACTATTTTCATTAATATAAATGGAGTAAGTTACAACTAAAAATAGGTGTTGATCTTGTAAAAGAGCTCCTCCAAGTTGACTTGTCCTTTCCTTGTCACAAAGTGCACCTCTCATCATCCTAATTCATGGAAATTTATCTCTCACATTAGCAACATAAGGGTAGAATCACTCTCCAAAAGTTAACCCCTTGCATATGGATGGTAGTAAATATATAGGTGAAGGAGGTAGTTCATGAATTATTATCCTTTACCAGATTAGGGATTAAGATCTACTCTTGATGGGATGATGAGCTCAAGGGATAATGGATGAAAACTCAAAGGTAGGATAGGATAGGATTCAATACTTTTATCTGAGGTAAATGGTTACAACAAATCTTGGAATCTTCAGGAAGAAGAGGCTTCCAGATTCTCTCATTTTTTCCTGAATTTCTAGAACCAATGCAGGTGCATAGTGGAGTAACTTGCAGGTGATCAACGCGGGAAACAGTGGAGCAACTTGGTTGTCAATGATTTCCAGTAGGAGGCTAGGGAGTATTGGTCCTTAAAATGACTGAAATAAGGTGTTCTAAGGAAGAAAATTGGGGATTAGAATGATTCATGTTTAGGGATTTGTGCAAGGATGATGAGAAGGAGTAGAAAGGATGTTGATTGATCAAATTGAAGGCCTATTGACCATATATGACACAGTGGCCTATAACAGATTGCCCCTAAAGTGAAAAGTTAGGAATGATAATTGATAGTTGAAGTGCTTTACCCTGTGACAAGTCGGGATCAAGAAAAATTGACGAGATCTTCATCTGTTACAATACATTTAAATCATGATATATTTGTTGAGGGAGGCATACCCAACTAACATTACATATACAATGATCAAAAGAAATGTCCACGGATGACTGATGGTGGACCCATGATTGGATGAATGCATGTATGATCATTTCCATCATATATTGTGATCTTATATTACTCCTGAAATCGTATCCCGAATGGATGAAACTAGAGCTCAGGTCTTCTATGTTGTTCACATGATCAACTAATGTAGAAGTCTAACCATGTGAATCAATGAGCTAGAGTTGAACATGGTAGACACGATCTGATTACCAACCAATTATGTAATCTATTGACAGACATGAGAGAAGTCGTTGATTATGTTAATGGCTCTCAAGTTACTCTATTACAATTCATATGGTGTGAAGGAATGACTTAATGTTGATCACCACACATAAATATTCCTTCGAAGGCCAATGATGAAAACATGTTTCCGAGAGAGAGGAGACTTTCCATTGATGTATTCAAGCACCAAGGTACCAAGGGGTGTTTTTAAGTAAACTTCTTGGATAATGAGCTGATGTCGATAGGAAGAGACCCATCATAAGAGGGCCTTGATGTATCCCTCATCAATGACATAAAACGAGAATGAGGATTTGAGACAGAATGATGATGATACAGAACTGAATCAGGAAAGGCAAATATGGAATCAAGGTTTAAGAGTATTGCAGTACATATTAACTGAATGACTTCTTGAACATAGTGGTGACATCAAATAGAGTTGGCAGCATTGGACCAAAACAAAAAATGGAGGTTTTGAAAATACAAGAAGGTTTCTCAACCCAACAACCATGGAGATGAAGTGGAAGAGTGTTATGTTCAAGAGTGACTCACTACCATTAGGAAAATGGAGTACCCTATTTTCCCAATTTCCGCAACCATACTAGCCAATACCTCTTTATTTTTTAACAAGCTTGAGGAAGATAACACATGCTTAATTTGCAAATCCATCCTTTATATGAATCCCTCATAGAATATTTAATGAACTTAGAGGAGTGGTTTGGTCCCATCATGAACAAGGAGTACATCATTGTTTGATTTTTTTAATGAGTCCAATGAAAGTAAAAATTGGCATCTTTTTCATGTTTAGAGAGTTTGAAAAATAGGTGGAAAGAAAACTCCATATATTCCTTTTCATAGATAGCCCCTTTGGTATGAAAAGGAAAAAAAAATACCTAAGAGAACCTCTTATCCATGTTCTACTAATGTATTCCTTTTTCATTTTAGTCTATATCATTCTAGAAAAGGGTTAAACTTATATTGATTATATATCTTTTCATTTACTTTAATGAGTTCAAAAAGACAAGTGCTCAGAAATGTTTTCAATTTTTGGAGTCTGAAAAGAGCTAAAAGAGGACTTAAAGGTGTTCCTTTTTCATAAATTTATGGAGTCAGAAAAAGTGATATATTCAAAACATGGAAAAATTCGTCAAACAGCTATCGACCCACTCAAAACATCACAAAAAGGATTAAAAATACATGTTTCATGGTAAAAATAGGTTGTTACTAGGTTAAAACATTAAATGAAAATAAGATAATGGAAGAAACAACAATAAATATCCAAAATAACTATTCATATATACCATTTCACATTGTGCTCAATCGAGTGGACCATTTCAGGCACTAACACTTCCAAGTAGGAGATAAGACATTTCGATTTCAATTAATGGTCCCATTTTATGATTTCATGTGAGTTTTAGGTATTCTTGAAGGTTCTCAAGTTAAAAAAAAATTCCCTAGGACAAACGCAAGCCTAGGGAATCGAAAACTACATTACACCTAAGTGATGTACACTACAAGTTGGGGTGAAATTCTCTTTCTTCTTCCTTGGGGGAGCATTGGGTGCAAATCTAAAATTTATTTTCCAATTCCCCTTCAAAATTTATGAGTTTTGTTGCATGGAATGGATCCTAATGACTCTCCCTTTGATGTTTCAAGTTTTTATTAGCATAAAATGGATATTATTTAGAGAGAAAGAGAATATGAAGAAAAATATTTAAATGTATGTAACGATCTAGCTACCATCCAGGAACTAAAATATTATGGGTTGTTTAAATTATTATGGCTTCTTCGTACGAGGCAAAAGGTGGAGCTACTAGAATATATTGTTCATGCATGGGATGTGCAAGCACGAGAATTCCGATTTGGAGAACATATTCTTGAGATCATTGTAGTGGATATATATTTTTTCACTGGTTTATCCAGAAGAGGTTCCCCCATCTCTCTCCTAGGTGGGAGAAGGGGTGAAGAAACAGTGAAATACGATATCACTACTTACTACAAACTTCAATCCAAATCAATTAGAGATGGAATGATCAACATATAAGATGTGACCAGTTTTCCCTTAAGAATGATCTTGTTCATTATTGCCAGATTGGCGGGGACCTTGACACTTCATGTAGCTAGCAATTCATACATGCAATAGAGTGTGGAGTGTTTAGAGACAACAATATTCAACTAGAGTAAGGGGGTATTAGTCAACATGAAAGAACAACTTTCTAAAGAAAGAGAAGGAAAGTTGAAAAGCTTTGGATACAATTACATCTTCATCTCTTTTTTGCTAGAATGGATTCCATTACTACAACCTCAACAGATTACACTTGAGCCCATTGATATGAGGGTACCATAGATGATGCGGTGGATATGTCATATGTCCTGACATGCAGGTCCGTCGGTGATCAACTTTTTACCAACCTTCTTTGCATGGCTATGTCAACAATTCATTATGGTCAATGTTTATCCGTACTCAGGGATGAATTTTCACAATGACCCTAAGCTCATGCTTCCCGAGGGTGAGAGATGGGTTGTTATATGTAAGATATTTCAACCATTTGAATTTTTATAAGTTTTACAATTTATTTGTGTTTTTGATATTTCCAAGGCTTAAAACTATTAATTTTTTATGCAGATATTAGGCTTGCTTGACTGATAGGTGCTTCATATCTCCATCATGTAGGAGAACAACCAAAATAAGTAGTAGAACCAGCACAAGTTGCTACAGTAGGACAGGATGCACTACGGGATCTAAACATTGTTGAGATCCTAACTATAGTGGAGTGCCACATCGAGGTGTTGACTCACATGATATATGAGACCATGATCGACCAGGTTCCATTACAACTTCATCAACACATTATCGGAGTGCTCAATCATATTGGTCAGCTACTGTACAATATAGCTCATGTAGTGGATTGTTATTGTGAGCTCTTTAATTAGTCTACTTAGATATTTTCATGTAGTTTTGTCTATGGGTCGTGTGCCCATATGTGTCTTGGGAAAATCTTTTGTAAAGACAAACTATATATCTCTTTAGCATTTCCATGTTTCTATTGTACTTTCAATGATGTGATGTGTATTAAAATTTATTTACATTCATTGCAAATGTCTATCTAAAACATGATTAGGAAGTGCATCTGTCATTGTATTTATATTTCTAGAAATGTCTCCATATTGTATGAAATCAAAATGTCTTTCTAGAAGGAGAACCCTTAAAAACATACGCAAGATGGTAGGACTTCTAACTAAATAAAGATTAGCAAGTTGTAGTACCACGAGTTGTGAGTAAATTGTGATGACTAAATGGTGGATACTATGTGAAATAACATCAGATAATAGCTCGACCACTATGATATAATCATTGATGTTGTTAGTAGAGAAATCAGTAAAAATCCATTGCAAACTCACTAACTCTCCATTGAGGATAGGTTTTGAGTACTACGATTAGCACCATAAGCATAACCAAAGTATAGTTCAAGTGATGTCAATATATACAAACCAAGCATAAAATGAATCAATAGAAGCATTAGGAAACTCTAAAGAGACACATCACAAACACATTCAACACACCTATAGAGATTATGTACACAGTGCTACTACGCATGAGATAAAACATAGTATTTCTTTAAGTACAGCACATTCCTAGGCCATTCCAGTGGAATCCCATCGAAATCAACTAACTCATAGGCCCGTTTCGTAAGCACATGCTTGACAATATATTGACCTAACCACACAGGTTGGAACTTTCCTGATCCTAACTTATCAAATTCATCTTCATATAAAAGAGTAAGGTATCGTTCTAAGAAGACATGAAGCTTGACACTTTTTTCATATTACGCCTTGATACATATATTATGAGCTTCATTAGATATAGCAAAATCATGTCATGTCTCATCTAATCAGGTAATATGTAAAAGAGGTTCCTCTTCTATATAAGTGGATGTAATAAGTTAAACAACTAGTTTCAATGATGGAATCTCACATTTGATTGCAAGGATTACGTCCAAACCATAAACCAACTTAAAGGGTGTAAATTTGGTACTAATCCTTACTCATATTCAGTATGCCCACAAGGCAGTAAAAAGGAGAAAATACCAATTTGATTTATGGACCCCTACCATACAGTGAACCATAATATTGAGATCCTTATTGATAGCCTCAACCTGTCCAGTAGTATGAGGATAGTAGGGAGTGAAACTCTTGTCGGAAAGTCTCAACTTAGTAGTTAGTTTAGTTATCATATGATTTCGGAAATCCTTTCCATGATCCATAACTATGGATTGTGGAACACCAAACCATCCAATAATGTGGTTGGGAAGGAAGTATGAATTTGTTTCGACAACATTTTTAAATGTAGGAATCTCTTCCACCCATTTAGTAAAATAATATACTGTTACAATAGTATAACTATGCCCGCCCCCCCCCCCCCTCTTAGTGAGGGCTACATGTCATCAAGTTGATACACCGTTTCACAAAGGGTCTGGTGATCATAATGGGATGCAATGGAACAGGTGGAGCACAAGACTTATGATCATAAATTTGGCATGCATGACACTTCTGGACAATGAAAATTAAATCTCGAAAAATGGGAGGCCAAAAGTAACCAACACGTAAGATATTCTGTGAGGTAGTGTATAAAGATAAGTGACTGCCACATGCCTCTGAGTGGTATTCATTGAGGACTTTATCGACCTCCTCATGCATGAGGCACCTTCATAAAATATTTTCAATACCTCATCGATAAAGGGTGTTGCCAATGATGATGTAATTCTTAACTTGGTATTGAATACACTATTGCTCGAAGCTAGACGTATTAGACTGAAAATTTTAGGTATGGAGATAAATCAGAATGTCTCCATACCATGGGTCAGATGAAGAAATCAGAAACAATGACACGTTAGGGATAGAATCAGTAGATATCGATTCAGAATCCAGGGAAGGAAGGTCACCCATATGCTCACCTAAAACCAACGATTTCTTCAACTTCGATTTGATGAAGTCTAAGTCAAACTACTATAGGATGACAATCCATTTAGAGTATTTACCCCCTAGCAATTTACGTGAAAAAATGAATGTCATAGCATTGCAATATGAAACTACCATAGTTTTCCTGAGCAAGATGTAAAGGTGGAACCTTGAAATATATTGAACAGGTTCCAAAGCCAACTTTTCTACATGGGTATACAAGATCTCAGTATCATTAAGATTTTGACTAAGATAATATATGGGTTGTTTAGTCCTTACATCATCTTCTTGGACTAATACCATTTTTATAGTAGAAATGGTAGCAACAAGATATAGGAAATAGTTGTGCTAGTAATTGGGGGGATATAATAGAGATGCCCAAACAAATGTACCTTTTACGACATCAAATTCTTTCTGAGCTATGTTATCCAAATGGATGGGAACCCCTTTCTTAAGAAAGCGAGTGAATCCTTTGGTCAACTTAGCGTAATTCACGACAAATCATCAATGGAAGTAATCTTTCCCTTGAAATAATTGTAACTGAACAAGTGAAGAAGGTGCAAGGAAATCGATCATTGCCTATACTTTTAGAGGATCGATACAAATTATGTGTTTAGAAATAAAAAACCTGACAGGCTGACCAAAGCTAACATAGAACACACATTTGGGTGGATTCAATTGGATATTATGGTGTCTACAGCATAAGAAAATGGCCCTAAGATATATCGGGTGATAAGACCAATACTTAGAATGAGAATGGAGATCGTCCAAATAGGGTTTCGCGATATGTTTGATATCATGAAAAGTGTAATCCATTTCCATTTGAAATGTTGCCCCAACATTCTTCAGTCCATATGTGATTTTTCGCTAAGGAAATGTACCTGAAGGGTGGATAAATGTAGTCTTAGGTTGATCTGTTGGGAGAATGTTGATTTGATTATATCTGAAGAAACCATACATGAACGAATAGATTTCAAAACATACGTAGTCATCGACAATATGGTTGATGAATGGGGTTGAGTAATTGTCCTTTGGAAAAGCATGATTCACATCCTGATAATCGACACATACACAGATTGTGCCTTGTTTCTTCATGATAGGACAATATTTGATACGCAATCGGTGAACTGGACAGAGGCGCTGCTAAACTAGTTTAGTATCAAGATACGTTTTAATCTCATGCATTACTATATTTGTGAATAGCTATAATTTTCTCATAATTCGAGGGAAAGACATCATGAAATTCCTTAAATAGGGTCTTATAGGTCTCAATCTTAGATAGATAGAAACATGCACCAATGTGTAGATTTTTTAAAATACCCGGTTTAACATAGATATCAAGAGGTATTGTCTCTTCAATATTTGAGAGGTTCTCCTCAAAATAGACTTTATGGATACAAGTGGAACTCGAAAAAGAATCAACAAAATTAGGTAGATATACATCACTGAGATTATCCTCAATGGAATCTCATAAGGATGAACAATGGTGATGATCGTATCACATCACATCATCTGGCATTATGATCTCCATGATGCTCTCATCAATAGAGAATACATAAGGGAGTGGATTAGAAGACATTCCATAATCCAATGATCGATCAACTGCTTTTATCAAAGAGAAGGTATGGGCGTACAAGCCAAATAGATAGATTTGTAATCTAGTTCAATAGGGTTAAGTGGCATTTTGTAACAAAAACTATGGATTTTAGTTTCATGCTCTACAATCCATGAATTGGTCTATAAAGTGCAAGATGATATCATATTGATATAAGCAACTGAAGATGAGCTGTTAGGAAGAGGAGGAGAAGTAAGAGAAAAGGTTCCCATGAGCGAGGAATCCTTCAACAATCCAACCCTAACATGCTGATAAGAATGTAGAGTTTCCCCTACAAGTGGGACACTTTACAGTAACATGGGAATCAAAGGTGGAAAAGGTGAGTTGGTCAATGGACATAATTATGCCCTTATGGGGAAAGATGATCACATGGAAATAATTCTAGACATTTATGGCCATGGTGTAAATCCATGTACGACCTAATAGAAGATTATAATCAAGAGGTCCATCAATAACTTCCACTTCTATAGATATAGTTTATCCCCCTAATTCTACTTGTAAGGAATTTAGAATAAAATAAGGATTATATGTTCTCCCATCAAAATAATTCAATGTCATGGGTGACTGACTTAGTTGAGGTGAACCAATCGCTTTCTAGCAGGAGATAGACATGATGTAGGTCATGGATCCCTCATCCGTAATAGAGCAATGAATATTCTTACCACAGACCATGACCTGAATGATAAAGGTAAATTGAGCTGGGAGGCAAGGTGTATAGTTTTCATGACTGAAAACAACTAGGTTGGAATCGAAAGGATCCACAGTTCTGATAGCCAAATGAAAAGGCTTTTTCTAGGTGGGGAATTTTTGCAACACCTTAATTATCGACATAGCTAATGGAGGCTGAGCCAAGTCCTCAACTATGTTATAATTTTGAACAACCTTGGCACGAGGGTTGAAATTAGACTTACGAATAATGCCCTTCATAGGCTTAACAGTTAACTTCTTAGGAACTATGGGCAGGGGTGGATTAGATGTAGGTGATGTCAAATTAGCAGATTGCTCAGTAGCTTGACCATTTGGATGATTCACATTACCATATCCCTTGTTCTAAGTAGCCACCATAAAATCATATCTATGCTTCATGGAGGAGAGCATTAAAACTATGTTAGAGGAAGATGGGCCTTGAGCAACCATATGGATTTCCTAATTTGGAAATGGGTTGGTCAACACAGCAGGAGAAGTCGAAGATATTAGAAGTTGATTCACTTTTCACGGTCACGATAGTCACAAGTAAAATGCTCCTTATTGCAATTAAAGTATGGGTAGTGAGGGTTTGGTTTGTCATCATTGGACTGATTTGTTTATTTATCCCACAGTGAAGAATATTTCTTCTTACTTCCTAGTTGTTGTTGATATTTTACTTTATTAGATGAAATGACATTTATCTCAGAAGAAGAAGCCATGGGAGGATGTCAATGAAGAGTTTTCGGTAGAAGCAGTGAAAGCACCACCAGATGGTTTTCTCATTGTATGTGAATTGGCAGAACCAATGATGCCATCAGCAGTATGAAATTCTTTATCAAGAGTGGAAGGAACAATGTCAGAAGGTCTCAGAGCATGTGTTATTTGTTCATTGAACTGACCAGATTCGGTATAGATGAGGTCCAAATACTGAGCACAAGAAATAATTTCCTCTTCAGCCATGAATGTCCCTTTATCTACGTCCTCTATGATAGATGACAACATGGATTTAATAAACAATTCCACTAGCAATTAATATGGAACATAGGTCTTAACTAACAGGCGACGATGCCACCCTCATGAATGTGATCTAAAATGTGAGTGGCTTTAGTTTGTTTGAAGTTGGTTAGAAGTTCCATTCCATTTTCATATCGAATGGGTAAATGGAAATATGCAAGGAAGGTGGTAGCCAAGGAACTAAAATCATGAAAGGAATCTCTAGCTAACTCAATGTACCATTTAATTACAGTACCTTTAAGAGTACTTTGGAAAATATTTAACCGTATGGAATCATCATTAAGGAACGCCATAGATGATACATCATGAAATGGGTTGACGGGTCTTCTACAGGATTCCCATTGAATTTTGTAATATTGGATGGCAATTTGGTGGGAATTATCAGCCACCAAGGCAAATGAGTGACGAAATCATTGGTAAGCCGAGTCAAATCTGACGATTCGAGAGTCACCAAAAAAGGTAATTTTTGATTAAAATCCAGTGTAGGATAACCTAGATAAGATGCAATAGCCTGAGAAACGGGTACTTTCATTCCCAGATAAGGAGGGTTTTGATAGAGAGGAGCCTGGGCACCATAATAAGGAGGATTATGGTAACCAACATATGCATAACCTTGTTTACCAACTCTAGGATAACCTTAGAATGGCTGGAATGGTTGGGTTTGGATATGTTGTCCCTCAAAAGGAACTTTAGGAACACCATGATAAGGTCTATAATGTTTCATTGTGGGATTTTGCATCATTGTGACATAAGGGGGGTTCGATCATGATTGTGCTATACTACACACATTTTTTCTTATTGGAATTGAAGAATACCTTGCCGAGGTGGTTGAGACTGTAAGGTACATTGTAAAGGCCAAGTAAGTGGAACCTAAGGGGTACCAGATACCAACAAAATAGGTTGAGATGCAATGAAAGCTTGTGAAGGTTTACTTACATGTATTCAAACATTTTTTTGTATGGGTGGATGGGCAGGAATTTGATATGAAGACGACATACATTGAGGGTTCCACAGTGGGTCCCAAAATGAACCAGGTTGGATGGGAAAAGTAGGTTGCAAAACAATGGTAGCCATCCCAGGGTAAGGAGGATTATAACCAACTTGAGTTATGCCAACAACAAGTCCCCCCTATAATAGGAGGGGATGATGGAGGCAACTACAATCCAGATGGAGACCACCCAATATAAGTGGAGTAAGGTTGTTGAAGATAACCTTACCCACTAACATAAAGGCCATATTATTGTTCAACCATAGGTGTAGGCAAAAGAGATGGAGCAGGTTGTGTAGCATTCATAAGAGAAGTACCATATGGAATTCCTCAAATGGATGACATGGGATAGGTCCAAGAACTGGAAGGTGCACTAGAGGAGGTACCAGATAAAGACTGGTAACCTAGTGGGATGGACGAACCACCATACGGATGTGCCTCTGGTGATGTTGCAAACATGGATGATGAAGCAACATTTGATGTCTCAACCATAGTGGTAGACACAGGTTGGGAGGTCAAATTAGATCTAGTCATGGTTAACAATCCCAATGAAGATTGCGATGGGAAATCCACGAGTAAGTCCAAAGAATCAGGTAAAGGATTTTGTGTTGGATTCTAAAGAGGAGGGAAAGGATCAATCTGATAAAAATGGAGTCCAATCCAATGAACAAGATTAGAGGGACAAGGCTCTTATTATGGGATATCTTCAATACTCATAAGATTGTATGGAATAATTTCATCGTTAGGTCCAAGATATACAAATGGAGGTTATGTCTAAGAAAAAGGAAGAGAAGAGGAAGGACCAAAAGTAACAGGTGAAGATGGTTGAGGTTCCTTAGGTTCAACAACCTCAGGAATTAATGTATCTAACTCGAGAAAGTTGTTGGGAGTGGGATCCCCTAAGGGACATTTTGGGGCTAAAAGCCCATGTTTGAGTCAAATTTTGTAATAAAAATGTAAAAACTCCACATTTTGTGCTCGCGGAGCGCAAAGGTGTCATGTGTCAGAAAGGGTAGTCCACCCTTAGTTTTGTACAATAAAGTAGGCTGGAAGGATTCTGCTGACCATGGGATTCTATAAAAAGAGCTAATCTCTAAGTAGTTTTAGAGATATACAATGATGAATAAGGTAAGAGAGTCGTAGCTCTGAAGAAAGAAGTCTAAATCTTGGGTTGTAGCATAGGTAGAGGCTCTGCAGCTGAGTGTCTAGAGGCCTAGGGTAGAAGTCCACAGCTAAGTGCACGGGCCCCTGTAGCTGTGTGCGCAGGGTGGACAGAGTTTTGTAAACACTTGGAAGATATTAATAAAAAGAGATATTCTACAATTTCTATGTCTTTGTTCTATTGAGGAATCTTGATATGTTATATATAAATTTCCTTTATTGTGCTTATGTGATGCACGAATGAATGCAATTACGTTGAATAATTGAATGCAATTACGATTATCTATTTACGTGATGTTAACTATAATTATTCGATAAGATAAGCAAGTCACTTAGATTAATTGGGGAATCTACATGACATGCTACCACAGCAGCACGAAAGTACCTAAGCAGTAGGCTAGGGCTGCGTGAAGGTCGATCATACCCTTTTGCAGAAGTATTGAAGGGCAGAATAAAGGGCTTGTCTTGCCAGCCCTAAAGTGAAGCGACCTGCACTAAGGTAGGGATAAAGGGAATCAAACAACATCACTACCATCTCAGGGTGTGGAAACTTGGTTCCAGCATCCCCCCATACTGCTTTAGGTGAGACTTCAGTCCATGCTCAATCGGTTCATGCCGAAAGGGCTAGTAATGTAGGGATTTGTTTGGCAATTAACACTAAACTTGGGTTAGGCCCCCTCAAGCCAACAAATGGTTCCATTGTTTGGACCAGAATTTGCATAAGGGATGTGTGATGTCGTATCACTAGAATCCAATTGGAAAGGAGATCGGGGACTGGTTGGATAGGAAGATCCATGAATTTGTGGTGCAGGAGAATAGAAACCCGCGACTAACAAAGGAATAGTGGTTGGATAGATAACTATATACAGAGATCCACGAGATATTTTTCTGCTCCTTCCCAGTTGAGCTATACGAGTGGATCGCGAAGCTAGCAGATAGCCAATGAAGGTGGGAACTTGATGGTCCTATTGTGTGGACCCCGGAGGTAGTGCAAAGGTTAGAAGCATCAGAGGATAAGATTGCCCATGCTTTTGATCATTAGCTTGATCGCATAATAGGAGGATTTTTAATTGAATTTGTGATCGATACCTCCATCAACTACAATGAGGTGGATAAATTCTTTTTCAAAGGACCACGAGGTAAGTACGTAAAATATTTGAATACCAAGATTAAAATGCTATTGTATGAAAAATGGGTTATGCAACTACCTTGATGTTCGTAACTACAAGAAGTAGAAAAACTTACAAGAATGAAGGTAAAAAGGGTGTGGAGTATAGTCCCTTGATTTCACTTCCGCGAGGTGACGAAGAAGGGATAGAGAAGGTTTCTCTGCGAAGTGCTATCCACTTAATAAGAAAAGGATTCCTATGAATACCACCTCCACCCGCACCACCTCCGACCTCATCGCCATTGCCTTCAACTTCACTCGTACAACCTCCACCTCCACCATAGTTCAGTATCGCAAATACAGCGAAGCTACCTTTGTTCAATGTCTTGGGAAATGAGGACCCCAAAAAATTATGGTTCGTTGTATGGGCTGTATGGGAAGCTCAAGGTGTTACACATGATCATATAAAGAAGGAAACATTGCTTATTGCTCTACAAGATCGCACACTAACCTTGTATATTAAGTACTCTAATAATAACCTGAATGCTTGAGTGGCAAACATCTAGATAGAACTGAATAGAGAATTCAGTAGGCCTAAATCTGAGGTGTAGCTGATTGTGGGATTCAAATAAATCATGATACAACCAGGTGAGATGCCTTGGGAACTCGATCAGAGGTTGAAGTGTATAATCTGTGAAGCCAACATCAATTTGACAGATGGAAAGAATCGCAAGTGGTTTGTAGCTTCACTACTACCACACTTAAGGGTCACGTTGTTGCAACAAAAGATAACAACTCAGGTGGAGGCCTTGGAGATTGCCATGAGACTACATGAAACTCCAATGCAAGATCCAAATCTAGGAGTTCAATAGATCCATGCACAGTTGAAGAATATGTGCCTTGAGATGCAATGTCTAAAGTAGGACAAGACGGTTCGACTAGAGGTGCGTGAGGAGGTATGGTGCTTGAAATGCAAGAGTCAGGGATAGGACAAGGACCATTGTCTGGTCTTTGGAAATTATATTACAAGAGGGGGACCGATGCCTTTAAGGCCAGAAGCTCAAGAAGGACCTAGTGTAGGGCCTGCATTGTGGTGTGTTATATGTTAGGTAGTAGGAAAACATTCCATAGATAACTGTCATCGGCTAGAGAAGTTTTCACAGAGACTGCAACAACTGTTCTATAACTTGTGTAGGTCGGTAAGGCATGATGAGCATAATTGCAGGAGTTATGAATTGATGACAGATATAACTCCTACCTATAGGGTTGAGGCCAAAACACGCCCCCCTGACCAAAGTGTAGGGATGGCGCCAACAGGATTTTAGGGGTGCAAACGAGGCCAAGGTGGAGGAGAAGATGGAAGAAGTCAGAGGTAGTTGATCTGCTACAATTGCGGAGGACTAGGACACTATGCCTGCAATTTCACTTATCCAACACATCCATCGTGCAAGTATTTCATGCTTTTTGATCATGAAACAAAAGATTGTCCTATGCTGATAGCGAGGATACGTGACAAAGGGGTGCTACCACCTCCGCTAACTCAGAACCTATAGATGATGAGGTTTGAACCATGTGAAGAGGATCCAAATGTAAATATAGTGCTCAAGAGTGGAACCACGATAGGAGATGACAAGCAGAAACAGCCAGAAGATAATACATGGGTCTGCAAAGCTCCAGCGAAGGAGGCTGAGTTCGATTTGGAGCGTGTGTGTGAAACCTTCATGGAAGCTGAGAAGAAATTCGCTCAGGCCTCCACCTCAAGAAGCAAGGATATGCCTAAGTAGGAGATGGACCCCTCTATGCTCACGACTTTCCAGAAGACTTGTATGAAGTTATTTCGTGATTGTAAGGCTGTGAAAGGGTTACAATAGCTCATTAATAGATGTGATGGAACAGTGTCAGATGATTCGTGTGTAGTACAAAATATTGGCAAGCATAAAACAAG
The DNA here is from genome assembly GCA_000404065.3 of Pinus taeda. Classification (NCBI taxonomy): domain Eukaryota; kingdom Viridiplantae; phylum Streptophyta; class Pinopsida; order Pinales; family Pinaceae; genus Pinus; species Pinus taeda. The sequence continues at coordinate 67,713 of APFE031085132.1, read as the reverse complement.
AACGAGATAGGAGATGAGACTGACCACGTAGATAGGAGAGTATGAAATGGATCAGGTTATTTTGGACCTAGGGTTAGAAGAAAACATCCTACCAAAGCAGACTTGGGAACAAATGAGGAGAGCCACACTGTAATGGGCTCTGATTCAGCTAAGAATGGCCAATCAGTAAAAGATCATCCCCATGGGACAGCTGCAAGGGGTGACTATGGATATTGAGGGACTGACTAATTTTGAATTGATAGAGATAGTGGATGACAACAATCCCTATCCCGCAGTGCTGGGAATTTTCTGGGCCACTAGTATGAACGGGGTTATCAATTTGAAGAAATAGAAGACGATCTTTGAGAAGAAATCGCTACGCGTAATAGTACCTCTAGATCTTACTGAGGTATCGCCCTATACTGAACCACTCATCGATTATGAGAGTGATGATGATTTGGACTGTATCTATAAGATAACAGTGCGAGACCAATATTGGGTGAATCCCACCGTGGATTGACGAACTACATGGGATCATGAGAGTTCCTCCACTTCGGACTCTGATGAAGAGTTAGAATGCTGGCAAAATTGGTTACATGAAGTGACTAGGTTGAACTGTAACATGATGACCCAATCACTGCACTATGTGTCCTTAGAGGTAAGAAATTTACCTACTTATGATGGTCTAATTTTTTTAGATATATTTTTCGATGCATTCGAAAGGGTGGTACTAGAAAAGTAGCGCTTCTAGGTGTTGGGTTAGGCATTATGCGCTACGCCCACGAGATGGTGGGGTACACATAAGGAAACATTTGATGATTAATGTGAATGTAGGAGGATGATGAGAACATGATTAAGAAAGCCTAAGATGCGAATGACAGACAAGTGTGATGGGTAGGATGATCTGCACGTGCATTTGGCCAAATGGACCTGAGCTTATGGAGAAAAGGCTACTCAACTGAGTCACACACTAAAATGTTATAATGTAACTGCTGAAGAAGAGGAAAGGATCAAATGATGATTAACATTCCGAAAATATAAGGTCACTGCGAGGTTAAAGGACCGAATATTGAGAACCCTGATATAACCGTGCTGTTAAAAACAAAACAAGTAAATATTAGTACAGAGGCAGAACCCAAATTCACAAATATTGGAGACTACCGAGGCGACGCGACAGTAGATAAGGTCACTGAATTTCTACGCAAATACTAGGATTTATTCCCTACCATGTTCACAGATCTGAAGGGGATAATCAGGGACCTAGGTATAATGAAGATCACATTAAAGCCTGACGCGAAGCCAGCTAAGCAAAGACCTTAGCATATCAATCCGAAATATAAGGAGAAGGTTCGCTTAGAGCTAGATAAAATGCTCATAGTAGGCATCATTGAGCTTGTGGAAGAATCTGAATGGGTAAGTCCAATGGTTCTATAGGAAAAGAAGCATAAGGATGAAATAAGGATATGTGGGGATCTCAAAAAGTTGAATGATGCTTGTGTACATGATCCTTTCAGGACTCCATTCACTGATGAAGTGTTGGATAATGTAGGTGGCCGGGAAGCATATTCCTCCACTGATTGGTTCTTTTGGTACCACCAGATCAGAATTGCACCAAACGACAGGATTAAGGCAGCCTTCGCAACTAAGTGGGGTTGTTTTCAGTACACTATAATGCCGTTTGGATTCAAGAATGCACATGTGATCTTATTGTGCATAGTTGTTGCTGCATTCAAGTAATTTATTCATAAGTTCCTGGAGGTATATTTTGATGGCTAGATTGTGTTTGGGTTGGTTAAATGCCATGTAGCAAGCTTGCACCTGATGATGGATACCTGTCGAAGATACTAGACAGTGCTCAATCTCAAGAATTGTCTATTTTGTGTTCCTTTTGGGAACCTGTTGGGGCATGTGGTTTGTAGATAGGGACTGATGGTAGAACCCACAAATATAGTGGTGATATTGAAATTGGAAGCACCAAGGAGTGCGAAGTAGCTGCGTGCTACCCTGGAACATACAGGATATTACAGAAAGTTTATTAAAGGCTATGCCCAAATCATCACACCTATGGAGAAATTGTTGAAAAATGATGTCACATTTTGTTGGAACGATGACTGTAAGAAGAGCTTGGATATATTAAAAGAAACCATGGTCATCGTGTCGATTCTAGTCTTCCGAGACTAGAAGAAAGAATTCCATGTACATGTCGACACATCATTTATAGCACTGGGAGAGGTACCGACACAGGCTGGCGGAGAAGGCTTGGAACATCCTATCGCATTTGCAAGACGAAGATTATCCAAAGTGGAGAAGAACTATTTCACCACTATGCACAAAGGGCTAGCTATGGTGTATGCGATCTAGAAGTATAGGCATTACTTGTTGGGAGGCCATTTTAAGATGTATACAGATCACTCTGCGTTGAAGTACTTGGTCAATAAGCCTGTGTTGGGGGGACAATCTGCAGGTGGCTCTTATTGTTCCAAGAGTATGATTTTTAAGTTATTGCGAATCCTGGATGACTAAATGTAGGACCAGACCATCTATCATGCATCAAATTAGGGGAATAGCCCACTAATTTGGAGGAGGGATTTCCTCATGTGTAGCTATTTATGGTGCATGTCACGGATGATCATTTTGAGGATATAATACATTTCCTAATGACGGGTACTACAACAAATGGATACACTATTGAGCAGAAGAAGGAATTAGTGGTGCATATGGCAGATTTCTCTCTCATTATTGGGCATCTATACAAGATCGGGACTGATGAGATATTGCGATAGTATGTACCTTAGTTTGAAAGAATAAGCATCCTCACATATATTCATGGGGGTGTCGTGGTAGGACATTATGCAAGGAGAGTGAGCACGCAGAAGATTCTATGTGCAGGGTTGTCATGGCCAACCCTCCATCAAGATTCAAAAGCATATTGTAGGAGATGTGATGTCTATCAAAGGACTCGCAGGCCATCTCAGAGGGATGAGATTCCTTTGAATCCTTAGGTGATGTTGCAACCCTTTGAGAAATGGGTGATAGACTTTGTGGGTCCCATTCAGCCACAAGGAAAGACAGGAGCAAGATACATTATCACCACGACATAGTGTTTGACTCATTGGCCGGAGCCATAGCCTATGAAGGATTTCATAACCGCGACCACTGCAAAATTCCTCTTTGAGCACGTATTGACGCGATTTGGATGTTTGAAGATTTTGATGAGTGTTCATCGTGCGAATTTCCTGAATGAGACGATTAGCATGCTAATAGAGGAATTTCTGGTATACCACTAGAAGAGCATGCCTTATCACCTGTAGGCTAATAGGATAGTGGAAGCATTCAACAAGGTGCTCAAAAATGTGTTGACTAAGTTTTGCAATGCTCAAAGAAGCAATTGGGACCTACATATACCTACAGTACTATGGGCTTATCGAAGGACATGCAAAAAGTTGACGGGGCAAACCCCCTTTAGGCTCGTCTATGGGGTTGAAGCGGTAATGCCTATGGAATATATTGTGCCTAGTCTGTGCATAGCACTACTCATAGGTATGATGGATCGCAGAGCCCTAGAGGAGAGGATCGCACATCTAGATGAGCTAGAGGAAGAAAGATTTTTAGTTGGCTTTCACCAATAAGTCCGAAAGCAGCGCGAAAAGGTATGGCATGATCGACACATCAAGTTGCGCACATTTAAGGTAAATGACCTGGTTTTGTTATATGACAGTAAGTTTGATAAATTTCTAGGGAAGTTCAAAATGCACTGTTTAGGACCTCATGTCATTAAGGAAATTACCATTGGAGGAGTGATACAGTTAGCCAAATTGAATGGAGAACCCTTCCCTGGAAAGGTGAATGGCAGTCACTTGAAGCCATACACTAACGGTCTGGCCATGTGACTAAATGAAGATAGCATAGTATTAGCACTCTAGTTAGCTGAAAGGAGGTACAAGACTATAAATACATTTCTTGGGATGGGGAGCTGCGCGATTGGAGGATGGTGCAAAGCAAGGAAGTGTCGCTAGGTTTGTGGTAGCGCGAAGGGACTTCTGCTACCTAGGGAAAAATCGTGCAGGTCAGCTAGAAAGTGACCGGTACAATCCCTGTTCATGAAAGGATGACAGAAGCGAGGCAAAATGGAGCAGGCGAGTGACATTTAAGATGAAAGTTATGGTTGAAATCCTTGAAAATATGCCACCAATCCGGTATTAATGAACTGATTTTGGGGGGGACAATCGGATTTGAATTCGAAATTCCCTATAAATTACAAGTGGTTGTCCAGCAAGAAACACATGGAATTTTGAGTATTCGGTTGTTAGGCTGCCAGGCATCCATGAATCGATAATTCTTCGAGACATTCAAATAGACTCCCGAGTTTGTGAACTTGCCAGAGACAGTGCAAGCACTGTTAGAGAGTGTTCTGTCAGCACCAGAAGAATTTATAAATACCAAGAAAGTAGTAGATGATTCAGCATAGGAAATGGACATAGAAGAAGAAGTAGTTGCTCTGGAAGTAGCCAAAGTATTGGCAAAGGTCCCTAAATCATCAAGAACATTGAGACCGAAGTCAACCCCAACCAAGGAGACTGTGAAGGACAAGAAGGGAAAGCAGCCTACCATACCGGTGCACGCATCACTAATGCAAAACCCACCAAAGCCCACTGCATAGAGGAAGGCAAGGCTAAACAATTACAGCCAGAGGAGGAGGACATTGAAGACATCTTGATGAATGATGAGGATGTGGTAGCCGAAGTTGAGGAGGTTGAAGCCGAGGGTGTGGACCCTATTATGCAATTGCCATAGTATGTACCTTCGTGCAAGCCTAAGTCCAAGGTCCCAAAGGACATTGATGAGAGTAAGAATCCCCTACAAACACCTCTGCTACCAGATGAAATTGCTTTCAACGGTCTGCATTTGGCATGGGTGCCAATACTAAAGCTTGAAGACTGGGACTTGGTGGACCATCAGAATTTCACACACCTGGCGACCGAGTAGCTGATGCACTGCATCATTGACTTGAATATGGGAATGACCGCATTGGAGCTGCAGAGGTGGCTCAAAGGAGTAGAGAAGGCAAGATTTCTCAACCTACTTTTCGTGCCACACTATAACCACACCTCGGTGAAGCCTACCTAGAATTTGTTGTATGCTCTTCTCCTTCTTTGGATTGAACGCTCCAATCCTAGCTCCAATTGCTATTATTAGAACTTGCACAGTCAGATAACACAAGTCAAGGATCCACAAAATCTATGTAACATCATTTAATCACTTTATTCAATAGATCAACATGGTATTGAATATATGAAATCATAACATCATATATAGGAAAACAAATAACTCTTTGCATTAATAGAAATAAAGTGAGTTACAACTAAAAATAGTTGTTGGTCTTGTAAAGGAGCTCCTCCAAGTTGACTTGTCCTTTCCTTGTCACAAAGTGTACCTCTAATCACCTTAATGCATGGAAATATATCCCTAACATCAGAAGAATAAGGGTAGAATCACTCTCCAAAAGCCAACCCCTTACCTACGAATGGTAGTAAATATATAGATGAAGGAGGTAGTTCATGAATTCTTATCCTTTTACCAATTAGGGCTTGAGATCCACTCTTGATGGGATGATGAGCCCAAGGGATAAGGGATGAAAACTCCAAGGTAGATAAGATAGGGTTCGAGACTTTTATCTGAGGTAAATGGTTACAACAGATCTTGGAAGCCTCAGGAAGATGAGTCTTTAGGATTCTCTCTCTTTTTCCAAAATTGCTAAAACCAACACAGTTACATAGTGGAGCAACCTATAAGTGATCAATGCAGGCCACGGTGGAGCAACCTAGTAGTCAGTGTTGTCTAGTAGGATTTCAGGGAGCATTGGTTCTTAAAATGACTAAACCAATGTGTCCTTAGGTAGAAACTTAGGGATTAGGATGAGTCATTCTTAGGGATTTTCTCAAGGATAATGAGAAGGAGGTCAAAGGATGTTGATCGATCCAATTGAAGGCCTATTGACCAAATGTGACAAAATAGCCTATAAAAGAGGCCAAGAAGGTCGCTATGCTAGAACGCAAAGCACTCCAAATAATTAAAGATAAGAATCAAAATCCAAACAAGCACTCTCAATAAATCAAGAATAAAGCTAGAAGTGGAAAGTGGAAGGCAATGTCAACAAGATAGGGTTGTATCACAATGTCCTAATAAGAGCCAATATTTACCAATTGTCAAAAGAAAATTCTATAGGAAAGAAGTCTTAAAGAATATTAAGGGAGAGTGTTAATGGACAAATGGAATGTAATAGTCCCCTCTTGATTTCTTATGTCAATAAATAAAAATAATAACCATGGTTATGGGACATGTATTCCAAGTTGAATTGGGAAAAAACATAGTGATGGGGATCATTAGTGATTAATAAAGGGATATGGAAATTAGAAAAGGAATTAGCAAAGGTGAAGTGGCATTTATTGGCACTTTATTTATGAAAATAATGGAAAATAGGAGAAAAGGGATATGAAAGGTCATAGAATTGAATTCGAAAGAAATTGAATGAAAATTAAGGAAAAATGAAGAAAAGAGAAGCCTCAATGATAAAAAGGCTTCTGAGGATCAATTCATAGCTTTTGTCAATTCGGTCTTTGGTTATCTTCTAGTCTCCCTCTCTCATCCTCTAGCACATTTAGACAAAATATTGGAAAATTATTGGAGCATGCTTGGAGTAATCTAGATTTCATTGGAATTTGAGAAGGAAGGCAAAGAAAATCAGGAAAGCACAAGTGAATAGGTGGGTCAACAACTATAACTAGATTGATTTTCACATAACAGGTTTCGTGTATGATTTTACTTGTTGATTATGGATGCATGGTATATGCATGTTATTATCTAGTTATGATTTGTCATTGGCATGGAAGATTTCCTGGATCAATAGTGATTTTGCCTAGCTTCTCCATTTCCTAGATAGTCATGTTGTTGTGGTTTTTCCCACTTTTTTTTTATGATTGGTGCTCAGGTTCCTTATGGTTGTGTGTTGAGTTACTAGTTCTTGGAGATGTTAGTTGGAAAAAATTATCTTTAGCCTTGGAATAACTTTGATTGAGTTACTAGTCCTGGAGCTTAGGTTGGAAAAATGCTCTAGATCGCTTGGTGGGTTGAACTAATAGTCCAGGTGTTGGGTTGGAAAAGCACTCTAGAGCCTTGGAAGGCTATGGGTTGGGTTATTAGTTCCTGGAGTTGTCGTTGGAACAAACACTCTTGAACCTTGGATAACATGGGTAAAGACCATCTGGTTGGTGTTAGTGATGTATGACCATGAGGTGGAACATTGATTTAGGTTTGAGGTGGTTTTTCCTTCGGAATCCCTTGTTTGGTTTTTTTGTTTATTGAATGAGATCCCACATTCACACCTGGAATATGGTGTGGGGGTGATTTGCTAAAAGAGATATTTTATTCAACCCAATCTATGGTTGGGTAGTACGTGGAAGTCCCTAACTTCGTTGGATTTTGCATATGTTAATAAGAGCTATTTTCCTATTGTATTTTCATCAATAAATTTTACTTCTTATTATGTGCCTTTGATGGTTGTTATATCAAGGTTATTATTATGGTTATATGTTGGTTATGAGTATGGTTTCATAATAGGTTCTAACTATCGCTCTTGATATGTTTTGCTTGTTTATGAATGGTTAATGAATGCATCAGATAATATATGCTATTATAGCTATTATGAGATGGAATTAGAGCTTGATGAATCTCAAATAAGTATCAGACACCTATGTTTAAATATCCACTCATCACCTGTAGATTACATGTCCTCAACATGTTTGACAGAATGAGTGTCGTGGTTAGGCCTAGATAGGTCAAGTATGTGATCAAATTTTGTATGAATAATTTTTTCTTGATGTCTTTTATCATTATGGAAAGTATCATTGATTTTTGGTCAGTGCTCTATAGGTTGACCTAGAAATGTGGCTCTGAATATTGGACCACCACCTTTAAACTGAAAATTTTTTGTTACAACTACATGGATTCAAGATTGTGCTTGTGATTGGAGGCTTCCAACCACATGGAGGGCTTATTGTGGGTACATTTCGGGACACAAGTTAGAGAAAAAGGTGTGAAACTTAGGTTTTGGACACATGGGGTGGTTACTCAGCCTTTGTGTGATTTGTAGTCCCTATAGGATGTTATGAGATGCCAGTTTCTATTCCGTGGTCAACCCCATTTCCTTAGTGAAGCTAGGAGGTCAAGCCATGTAATTGAAGCTCTTCCTCTCATGTTTACCTTGGCAGGCCTATGAAACTGGGTAGATATGGCAGGGTTCTTACATAATGATATCATATCTCTTAGGTTCAACAATTGGACTAGATGGGTGGAATGTGTTTGTCATGCATGCATGTTAGTTGCATATGTGTTCATTATGCATGCATTACAAATGTCATTGTTGTAAGTAGTTTCATCATGTAAAGGTTGATGATGTTGATGTCGAGATGATTGATATGATTGATTATATATATATATATTATATATATATATATATATATATATATATATATATATATAATATATATGTTGTGCCAATATAGATTGATCTTGCAAATAGGATAACATACTCTAAACTTCACTAAGGTATGTTGTTTATGTTTACATTTGGTTGATTTAAAAGAATATATTTTGATATTGATAGAAGATCAAGGATGACAAGTAAAATTGTGGACTACAATTCACATGATTCTCCCTACCTACCAAATGAGTAGGATGGTGATGAGTACTCCCCTAACATAGCATACACATTGAGAATCTTGAAAGCAGAGATCAAAAAGTGTAAGGTAGATAATGACAAAATAATTCGGTCACAGGAAAGACTTTCCAAAGCATATGACAAACAAGCAAAGGTTTATTCAATTATTCTTTAGTGGCTATCATATTTGCAGAGACAAGTACTTCTTAGGATTGTTCATGGACATGAGGCAAGGACCAATGGGGCATATGGTAGTAGGTCTTAGTCAGGTTACAGGTTTGACGGGGATGATACAGTCAAAGATGGTAGTTCTTGGATACACCTAATGAGAGGGTTAACGATTATGGTTTCTATTCTAGTTATGGTTTAGAGAGACAACATTGTCATCACTATCACCATCCATATAGGAGGAGTGAGAAGAAGTACTTTCCAAAGGAGTTCAAGAAAGAAAAACCTCCTATATTTGATGGAGAAATGAATAAGTCATAAGATGCAGAAGCTTGGTTGGTTGGTATGAATAAGTTTTTCATATTGCATGATTAGTCACAAAACATGAAGGCCACGATAGCTATGTTATGAAACTAGCTCACAAAAATATAGAAAAGATAGATAAACACCTTCAAAAGAAACCTCTTTGAGGGGGAAACCTTTACATTACACAAATGAACAATTCTTGAATGATACACATGACAAGACCTCCTTTCTATATATAGGAGTCTAAGGGGTCATAATATAATCAGAGCCAACATAACAATAATAATGTAAGGCCACAATAATAACAATAGTGGGCTCCTATGGGGCACAATAATAACAATATGGGGACTACATGGGCACAACAATATAATAAGGGGGTTGTACTAATAACAGTAAGGGGTTACACTAGTAGTATAGGGACCTATCATGCCCCTCTCCTTCAAAAAGTGGTGTCCTCAACGCTTGAGTAGTTCTTGATGCTTCTGTATAAATTCTTGTCCTCCCATGTGGAATATCCAGCGGGTAAGTTCTTCCACTTGATGAGATACTCTGAAATTGATCAATTTTGTAGCTATCGATTTCTCAGTTCTGTTACTGCTTTAGGTTCTAATATGATTTTTCCTTCCTTGTCAAGTCCTTGCAATACTATTTGAAATGGGATCTTTTGCAACTTTTGAATGAGTTCTCACTTCTTTGGGCATATGGATATTTGTAAGGCTTGATGTTTGGAGGAAAAATTCCTGGAATCAAATGAATATCATGATCATGATCACGAATAGGTGGGAGGCCTTTGGGAGTCTCAAATACCTTGGAATGATTGTCCAAAATATTTTGGAGATATGGAGAAATGCATGATTTCGATGTGGGACCCTCTAGTGAACATAATTGTGCAATTATACCCTATTGTTATTTATTTAGAATCTTTGTCATGTTGTTAGAGTTGATTATCTTTCTCATTTTCCCTTTGATACCCCTCAATTCATCTTCCTTTCCTTCCCAAAAAAATTTCAAGAAAAGTTCTCTAAAATTAAAATCTATTGTACCCAAAGATTGTAGCCATTGGACTCCTAGTAAAACATCATGTTATGAAATCAGCTCACAAAAAGATAGAAAATAGAGATAAATGCCTTAGAATTCAGCCTCTTCAAGGGGGAAACCTCCTTTACATTACACAAATGAACAATTCTTAGATGATACAGATGACAAGGCCTCCTTTCTATATATATGAGTCTAAGGGGTCATAATATAATGAGAGCCGACATAACAATAATAATCTAAGGGCACAATAATAACAATAGTGGTCTTCTATGGGGCACAATAATAACGATATGTGGACTACATGGGCACAACAATATAATAAAGGGGTTGTATTAATAATAATAAAGGGTTACACTAGTAGTATAGGGACCTAACATGCCCCTCTTCCTCAAAAAGTGACGTCGTCAACGCTTGAGTAGTTCTTGATTCTTTTATATAAAATTCTTGTCCTCCTATGTCAAATATTCAGTGGGTAAGTTCTTCCACTTGATGAGATACTCTGAAATTGATTGATTTCATAGTTGTCAAGTTCTTGTTTCTGTGACTGATCCAGGCTCCAATATGATTTTTCCTTCCTTGTCAAGTTCTGGAAATATTTTTTGAATTGGGATATTCTGTAACTTTTGAATGAGTGGCCACACTTCTTCATCCTTCTTCCATTCATCCCTTGCTTCATCCTTCTTCCAATTTACCAGATCCTTGCCATCAAACTTCCTCATGTTGCTTTTTCTTGATTTTAGGAGCTCGATCTTGAAATGATTGTAACTCTATAATTTCGTATCTCTATGTTTTGAAAATTTTCCCTATAATAGCCCTCTAAGTCCTCTTTCTATCTTCGGAAGTCTAATCAAAATTGGATTCCCGAAGCAAAATTTATTGCCAATCTCCCACGATGACCTAATTATAACCTAGTTCAGTAGAGTGAACTTGTAAAATGTGCCACATGTCACTATTTAAACCTTAGGTTCTGAAAATTTTACCCAAACAAAATACAGTCTGTCCTATTTCTGTAACTTCTTATGGAATTTCAGTCTGATTCTTAGAGAGAAAGTTATGACAATTTTCCCAAGGTCACCTATTTAGGATGTAATTCGGGAGTCTCCAAAAACCCTAACTTCCTCAGATCATCTCTCCGAAAATATAGCGAGACAAGATCTAAACTGTGGATCCGAGGTTTTGAGCGATTTCATCGCAAACATGTTTTTTTTTTTTTTTTTACTTCTGAAATGGTGCAGAAAAAGAGTTATAGTGGAAATTCCTTGATGACCTGTTTGGAGTAGCAAAACCATAGAATCAAAAGTTTTGATAGCAAATGTTATGAAATGAGCACACAAAAAAGATAGAAAAGAGAGATAAACACCTTAGAATTCATCCTCTTCAAGGGGGCAACCTCCTTTACATTACATAAATGAACAATTCTTAGATGATACAAATGACAAGACTTCCTTTCTATATATAGGAGTCTAAGGGGTCATAATATAATCAGAGCCGACATAACAATAATCATGTAAGGGCACAATAATAATAATAGTGGGCTTATATGGGGCACAAAAATATAATAAGTGGGTCATAGTAATAAAAATAAGGGGTTACACTAGTAGTATAGGGACCTAACACATCAGCACCACCCATTGGAATGGAAAGCATTGGGTTATTCAATACATATTCTCCCATGGACAGAATGATATTATGGCACTTTCCAGAGAAATTTATGTTTCCTCCACTTGCAACCATCACTTGACACTTTGGTGCTGGATATAGGAAGCAATTCAATTCCTTGTCTATCTTACAATGAATTAAATTATGGGTACTTCCTAAATCAATCAACACTATTACCTTTTTCTTCTTGATATGTCCTTCTATCTTGATATTTTTAGGAGTGATAATTTCTTCCAATGCATTACAAGATATGGTCGGATTCATTTCTTGATGCTCGATGTGATATTTAACTTCTTGAATATTTATCTTCTTGATATGTCCTTCTACATTGATAGTTTGAGGAGTGGTAATGCCAGCCAATGAATTACAAGATATGGGCAGATTCATTTCTTCTTTCTCAATGTGATCTTTCACTTCTCAAACCTTTTTCTTCTTGATATGTACTTCTATCTTGAGAGTTTGAGGAGTGGTAATTCTTTCCAATGCTTTACAAGATATGGTCGGGTTCGTTTCTTCTTTATCTGGGGTGTGTTCCTGGTGTATATCCTCTTCTTTTGATGTTTCTTGATCTTTTTTTCCTCCTCTTCATAATGAATGTAAAACAATTTCTTCCTAGCACACTTATGACCTTTACTGTATTTTCTATCACAATTGTAACAAAGCCATTTTTATATTTTTTCTTCGAATTGTTGTGGTGTAAAAATTGAAGGTTGTGGAAGGCTAGCAGAAAAAACACTTCCATAATTATATTCATGAGTGGTGGGAATCCTTGTTTCCATAATTTCGCTTTCAATTTTTCTTGCCAACTTGAATGCCTTCTCCAATGAATCAGGTTCCTAAAGACGAACCTCATGTTGAATGTTATCCTTTAAAGTCCTTATGAAGACATCAACCATTTCCTTCTCTGGAATATCATTTACCCTTATATTCAATTTTTGGAAGTCCTCAATGTGCTCTACCATTGAATCCTTTTGTTTGAGATTTATCAATTGGCTAAATAAGGTGTTTCTCTTTGTATCCTCATAATGTGATATCATTTCCTCAGTGAAAATTGATCATGTGAAAAGTGGTTTACGAGAATAAAGCCCTTTATACCATAAAAATTGATTTTGTTCTAAATAATTAGATGCAATATGTACCTTTTGTAATAGTGGTACACCATGTCGATCAATATATTTCTCCATTTGTAGTATCCAATTTACCAGATCCTTGCAATCGAACTTCCTTATCTTTCTTTTTCTCGATTTTAGGAGCTTGATCTTGAAACAAATATAACTCTATACTTTTGGATCTTTAAGTTCTAAAATTTCAGTGTGTAATAGCCCTCCGAGTCCTCTTTCTAACTCCACAAGTCTGATTGGAATTGGATTCCTGAAGAAAGATTTATTCTCAATCTCCCGCAATGACCTAATTATAGACTAGTTTAGTAGAGTGAACTTATACGATGTTCCATATGTCATTTTTTCAACCTTAGGTTCTAAAAATTATACCCAAACAAAATACACTTTGTCCTATTTCTATAACTTCTTGCGAAATTTCAATTTGATGCTCAGAGAGAAAGTTATGATGATTTTCCCAAGGGCACCTGTTTAGGATGTAATTTGGGATTTTGCAAAAACCCTAAATTCCTTAGATCATATATCCAAAATTTGGACTTAATGTTTAGACCAATTTCTTCTCAACTGAGTTTTTTTTTTAGGTTCTGAAATCTCGTAGTGAAAACATTATAGTGAAAATTCCATGATGACCCATTTTAGATTAAATTCTAGAGCTTACAAAAACCATAACTTTCTCAGATCATATATACTAAAATATAGCGAGATAAGATCAGAAATCTGGACCCGAGGTTTAGCGAGATTTCATCTAAAAAGGGTTTTTTTAGCTGATGAAACATTGAAGAAACAAATTATAGAGAAAATTACATGATGACGTATTTGGAGCAGTGAAACCCTAGAATCCATAGCTTCAATACCAAATGTTATGAAACGAATTCACAAAAAGATAGAAAAGATAGATAAATGGCTTCAAAATAAGCCTCTTTGAGGGGGAAACATCCTTAACATTACACAAATGAACAATTCTTGAATGATAAAAATGACAAGACCTCCTTTCTATATATAGGAGTCTAAGGGGTCATAATATAATCAGAGCCGACGTAACAATGATAATGTAAGGGCGCAACAATAACAATAGTGGGCTTCTATGGGGCACAATAATAACAATATGAGGACTACATGGGCACACCAATATAATAAGGGGGTTTTACTAATAAAAATAAGGGGTTACACTAGTATTATAGGGACCTAACACTTTTAGTCTTAAAGGGAAAGCAAATGTTTGGTGGGAATATGTAAAGAATGTCAGAGGCATTCAAGAAGAGGGGTTGACTTGGAGTGAGTTCAAGAGAGTTTTAAGGAAGAAGTATCTATCTGAGAGATACTACGATGATAGGGAAAAGGAGTTCTATGAGTTGAAGACTGGATCTATGACCAATGAGGAGTATACTAGGAAATTCTTGGAGTTTAAGGTATGTGCCTTACCTTAAGGAGGAGAAGGAAAAGATTCAAAGATTCATCTGTGGGTTTCTAGTATCATCTAAAGATAGGATTGAGTTCTATGAGCCTAGTTCACTAGATGAAGACATATGAAATTTGAAACAAAGTTATGATCAATCAAAGATCAAGTCATAGGCTAAGTAATATTGGAAATGTAATGAGAAGAATAAGGAAAGTGGGTTAAGAAGAGAAGAAAACCATAGGATACAAATGACAACGAGAATGCAGCACCACACAAGAATTTCAATGTAGCTAACAAAGTACAAGGATTTCATTCTGAGCAGGAGAACAAGGGTGATGGAAGGAATCCTTTACAATATTTGACTTGTGCCAAGGGTCATCATAGGAGATATTTTACATAGCATCGGGGTGGTAGACCATAGATGTACAGTGCTCAGAAGGCAAAAGCAGTGGGGGATGTTGGACATAATATTCGTCATATTTATGTACCATTCAATAATAGGAAGGATGATCATCAAACATATATTATCAAGATGGAAGGTAAGCTTTGTGATCAAGTTGGTTCTATTTTTATTGACCCTAGATCTAACTATAGTTATATTAATCCTATCCTGGTGGATAAGTGTGGTTTGAATAAAGAAGTGCATACAGAACCTTTGTTAGTGTAGTTGGCTAAGGTACCAAGAAAAGAGTTCACCATTGGGTAAGAATGTGTCCATTTGAGTTGAATGGTATGTCTATGTCAGCACATATCAACATGCTTCCATTGGGATCATACAATATGTTTTTGGCTATGGATTGGTTGTACATTCACAAGCCTAAGGTGGATTACTATGATAAGGCTATTGAGTGTTTGGAAGATGATGGAGAGAAAATAATCTTGTAGGGTAAGAAGGAGTCTACATTAGTGAGTATGGTTACAACTATGTAGGCCAAGTGCAGTAGATGGAAAGGATGTGTATTGTTTACAGTTCATATTTCTAATGACAAAGGTAAGGATGTTGATGATGCAGAAGTCTTGAAGAGGTATCCAGTTTCATAGCAGTTTCAGGATGTAATTCTAGCAAATATATTAGATTTATGGCCTCATAGGGAAGTCAACTTTTCTATTGAGTTGATGCCAATAGTAGCACCAAAATCAAAGGCACCTTATAGGATGAGCACTCTAGAGTCAGTTTAATTGAATTTTTAGTGAAAGGAAATGATTGACAAGGGATACATTAGGCCAAGTGTGTCACCTTGGGGTGCACTAGTGTAGTTTGTGAAGAAGAAGGATGGCACTCTCAGGTTTTACATTGATTATAGGCATTTGAAAAAGGTAACCATTAAGAAAAGGTATTTGATTCTAAGGATTGATGATTTGTTTTACCAGTTGAAGGGAGAAACAATTTTCTTGAAGATTGATTTAAGATCAGGATATCATCAGGTACACATCAAAGAAGATGACATCTACAAGACTTCTTGCTGGACTAGGTATGGGTATTATGAGCTTGTAGGAGTTCCTTCTGGTTTAACTAATTCTCTAGTTAGTTTCATGTGTTTGATGAATTGTGTGTTGCACCCTTATATGTACAAGTTTGTGATTGTATTCATTGATTTTATATTGATATATTCTAAAAATGAGGAATAAAATGTAGAACACTTAGCAGCAGTGTTGAAATTACTAAGAGAGCATCAATTGTATGCCAAACTTAATAAATGTAATTTATTTCAGAAAAAGGTTCATTATTTGGGGCATGTGATTTCCGAGGAAGATATAGCAGTGGACTTGGAAAATATTAGAGTTATCATGGAATGGGAAACTCCTAGGAATTTTAATGAGGTCAGATCATTCATGGGAGTAGAAACTTATTACAAGAGGTTAATCAGGAGCTTCTCATGGATTTCCTGTCCTATTACATCTTTGCATAAGAAAGGAAATAAATTTGAATGGATAGAGGAATATGAACTTAGTTTTGAGCAATTGAAATAGTTATTTATGAATGCTCTAGTTCTAAAAATTACAGATCTAGATAAATAGTTTGTGGTATATATAGATGCTTGCAAGAAAGGACTTAGTGGAGTCTTGATGCAATAAGGAAAGATATTATGCTACGAGTCAAGGAAATTGAATGAGCATGAGCATACCCATGTGACACATGATCTTAAGTTGGAAGTTATCATTCATGCATTGAAGATGTGGAGACGCTATGTTCTTGGTAGGAGGTTCATATTTATGAGTGATCATAGTGGATTGAGATACTTATTTGAACAACCAAATGTTAATGCCAGGCAAGCTAGGTGGTTGGCTATGATTAGTGAGTTTTACTTCGAGATTAGGTACATTAAGGGAAAAGAGAATAGGGTTGTGGATGCTCTTAGTAGAAGAGTACATGTAAATCACATTGGAGATATAATTTCATATGGGACAAATTTACATGATCAAATATTACAGGCAGGACAACGGGATCACAGGTACTAGTAGCTTAAGCATAGGTTATAACAACATGGTATAGGTGAACAAGATGTGGACTATCATCTCACAGTAGATGGGTTTGTTAGATTTAGGGATAGGATTTATGCATAATGTTAGCACCTAAATCCGCCTTAGGCTGAAGGAAGGCAAAATTCAGGGTAACCACAAACCACACTCAGTCTGGTAGCTAGCCCTACCAGAACAGGAGAGGGATCTCTCCGAGTCACTCTTAGCAAATAAGTTAACAAAATGGTCTGAGATGACTTATAGTGAAATATTGATCTTAGGCTAGTAAGTAATTATGGATACAAGAAACATTTGTAGAATTGAGGCTTCTGTAATCCATCATAGTTATAAGAGAGGCTTCGGCGTAGATCACATGAAATAGAATTTTGTCGACGCGTTTCGAACCAACTAGTGTGGTTCATCGTCAGGACAAGTTGAAGAAACAAATCAGGCCTAGCATGTTAAATAGACAGCGCAGAGACTCAAATAGCTACATAACGGCTAAGTTTGACTCTAGGACCCACGCCAAAATTATATTTAATTTTATTATTATTTTTACAATATTATATTATTCTAGAAATATAATAATATAATATTGTAAAAATAATAATAGAATTAAATATAATTTTGGCGTGGGTCCTAGAGTCAAACTTAGCCGTTATGTAGCTGTTGGAGTCTCTGCGCTGTCTATTTAACATGCTAGGCCTGATCTGTTTCTTCAACTTGTCCTGACGATGAACCACACTAGTTGGTTCGAAACGCATCGACAAAAGTCTATTTCATGTGATCTACGCCAAAACCTCTCTTATAACAAGAAACATTTTTTTATGAATGACTGAGTTTCTGGGATGTATGGGACCAACGGACAGCAATGAGTAGATAATTTAATACAAAGACACAAATTACTTCGTGAGGCAAGATAGGCGGGAAGTATAGCAATAAAATTTGAAGTAAATGTGGAACGGAAAGATTGTTTAGGAGGGTGAAAAGGGCATGAACACATGAATCCTTTTCAACAGAAGAAAAATAAACAGCGTGAAACTTTCCCATAGGCAGAGCAATAAAAATGAATTCTACCTTATCTTACTCATAAAATTTCACTAGAAATAAATATCAATGAACTATGAAACATAATGAGATGCATATGAAACATAAGGAAAAACACATTTGCTACACTCACAACCACATGAATCGCATGAAACAGAGCCACTGCCTTTCATTAATCCTCTGTCAAAATATACAATGAAGAAACTGAGTTTCTTTCCTACAGTCTCCCAGAAATTACAAGCTAACCAAACCTTTGCAAATAGTTTGCATACAATATATAGAATGTGCCATGAGGAGATAGAATGCCCAAGGGTTGGGGAGTTACTCAAATCATTAAAAAATGGAGGTGGAAAGCCAACCATTAGCTACAGGTGCAGCGTTACAAAGATGACAAATGGCTTGGGTGACTGTTTGCCATCCTTTGCCACTTGGATAGAAGCCAATATGGAGTGAAAATACTTGAAATTCCACCTTATGTGCTGAAAACGTGAACTGTAGATGAGCGGGCCCACTTGTGGAAAGTCGCGAATCAAAATTTCGTGAAACGGAGGTGAAATTGGCCTTTTTCCCTATATGGGCCGCACCACTTTCTATATGTGTTGTGCCACTTTGGAGCCTATTTTGAGGCACTCATAGGAGTCCAAAATGTGCCCAAGTGTGCTTGTTGGACAGCCTGGCCTATCTACTTTTCAACCCAAGTGGAATTTCTTAATTTCGTGCTCATTTGCCCCTCCAAAACTTCGTTCTCCCAAGGCTGCTTCCTGTGTGTGAAAATAGGGGCAGAGAGATCATTGTTTGAGTGTTTTTGACCTCCTGGGGACTCAAATGATGCCCAAATTTCTTTTCCATTTACCAAAGGGCATTCGTTTTCATGCTGAATCCAAAAATACAAGCCATTTGTGATTTGGAGCTCCCAATCCTAAGCGCCACGCCCAAATCTATATGCGTCGCGCCTTTTTGCAGGAGCCTTTTGGAGGCCTTCCCGATGTCCAAATTAGGTACAGGATAGCTCATTAGAAATTTATTTGAGTTTACATTCCAATCTGACCAGAATTTTTCAATTTGGAATTTATGTGCCCTGTCAAAAATCAAATCCCCCAAGACTGGTCAAAATGTGCCAGATGAGGTTGCCTCAAGGCAGAGTGTTGTTGCAGTCAATTTTTGGATGCCTTCCTCAACTCCCGATTGAGCTCATGATAGCTCACTAGAAATATATTTGTGTGTATTTATCATCAGACCCATAAAGAAAGTCATTTGGCCAACCAAGCTAGAAGAAAACTTGATTTTCCCAAGGTCACTTCAGAGGTGTATCAATTCTCCCATGGCGATTGTATTTTTGACATTTCTATAAAACCATGACACTTGTGTAAAACGTGAAGGAGGTTTTTCTTCCTTGGTCTGTTGTGGACAAGAACCTCTCTCATTTTTCCCAAATAAATCTTTTATTTCTCATAAACATCATTTGAGTGAAACCTATGTGTGGGACAAGGGATTTGTCGAAATGAAGCAAAATGAAGGGGATAGGGGGCTTCTAAATTCTTGAGAAAAATTTGGGAAGTGGGGAGGGATGTGAGAAAGTAGCGGAAAGTGGAATCTCAGAAATTTAGTGAGGGGAAAGAGTCCAAAAAGACAAGACACAGGCCTAGCCTAGAAAATTGCCAAGTTGTAGCAAGAAACTAGGGTTTGTGCGAAAATGAGGAATTTGGGGGATTTTAGTGATGGGAAGTGTTTAATAAAGTACATTATGGATAGGGGAAGGTGTATGAACATCACGATACAAGTTTTTCCGATGATTTGACCATCCAAGAGAAATTAGCTTCAAAACCCTATGAGAGGGAAATGAACCTTGCCTAAGCACAATTGAAGCATGAACAAGGTGTAAAATGACCCAGTGGAACTTGACATGATGATGAAAACCCTTTGAATGATGGTACACTCAGTTGAATGGTGACATGTAATGTCATTTGGACAACTTTGAAAAGGGTAAAATCAAACCCTAAACCTAATGCCTAGTGACCAAATTTTGCTTGAAGACTCACTGAAATGACAAAATTTGACCTTGACACCTTAAAATCACTTTGTAAGAGCATGTTTGATCACTGGAGGAAGGCTGCAAAGACTCAAACTAACAGATGGATCGAGACATCTAAAAATGAAATGTAGAAAGAGTTTTGATCTCTGACGAATGACTGCCAAGACCGACTCTAACACATCAGACAATAGTGATCTCAAGAAGCTTGCTTTGAGGGATTATCATGTCAATTTGTATTCAAGTTTCCTGGGATATCAGAAGGCATTGATAGTGGTTAAGAAGTTATACCATTGGCCAAATTTGAAGAAAGAGGTGGAAACATTTGTTGTGAGATGTTTGGATTGTCAATAGGTAAAATTAGAGTAAGCATACAGGTGGTTTGTTATAGCCAATTTCAATTCTAGAATGGAATTGGGGGGTCATTTCCATGGATTTCATCACAGGTTTTCCAAGGAAATATAGACAACAGGATTCTACTATGGTTGTGGTTGGAAGGTTGACAAAGGGAGCAAATTTAATTCCAGTGAGGTCTACAAATTTATCTAGTGAGATAGCCTAGGTCTTCATTAGGGAGATAGTGAGGATGCATGGTATTCCTAGAAATATTGTACCCAACAAAGATGCCAGGTTCACTTCAAAGTTTTGGAAGGAGTTGTTTGTATTTTTTGGTACAGATTTTGCCTTCACTACAACTTATCATCCACAGATAGATGGATAGACATAGAGGGTTAATAGGATTCTAGAGGACATGTTGAGAATGTATGTTATGCATCAACAACGAAAGTGGGAAGAGTATCTTTCATTGGTGGAGTTTGTGTATAACAATGCTAGCAGGAATCTTTGAAGATGATTCTATTTGAGGAACTTTATGGGTGGAGTTGTAATACTCCTATCAATTGGAGTGATCAATTGAACAAGGTGTGGATTGGACCGAACATGTTGGTAGAGATGGATCTGGAAAGGTAGATTATCAAGAAGAATCTAAAGGTAGCACGATATAGGGAGAAGAGTTTTGCATCTCAACACAAGTGTAACAGCCCTGGTTAAAAAATCCATGAAATATAAAAATATAAGACCACTTTCATGGGACACATATTCCAAGCTGAATGGTGGGAAAAAAGTCTTTGTGCATTTTCCTTTCGGCTATTATGGCTAAATGAATTTGGAAAAGGAAATGGAAAAGGATTTGGAAAGGAAAAATGGAATTTTTGGCACATCTATTTATGAAAATAATGGAAATTAGGATAAAAAGAAGGTGAAAGGTCACAGGTTGCATGTGAGGAGGAAATTGAAGGGAGGCCTCATTGAGAAAAAGGCTTATGCAGATTACTTCGCAAGATTTTGACAGGTTTTGGTGGAGCTCTTGTATTTTGTTTCTCTTTCATACTCTTGGACACTTAGAGTTTCTTGGAGCACTCTTGGAGGAGTGTGGCATACTTGGATGGTTGGAGAAAGAAGGCAAATGAAGAGTAGAAAAGTGCAAGACGACATTGGTATCAAAAACTACAACAGGTTTTTCTTACAGGTACCAAGTTGCATGTATGTTTTTCTTAATATTTTTGGCATGCATGGCATATGAATGTGGTTTCTTGGTTATGATCTGTCATTGGCATGGACTATTTCCATGATTGACAATGAATTTTCCCAACCTTTCCATTTTGTGGATAGCCATGATGTTGTGGATTCATTTTCCTTTTTCTTTTGGTTGGTTCTCACGTTCCTTTAATTGTGGGTGGAGTTAATCCACCATTGTCATTAGGTTATTGCATTCTTTTTATTATATTTATGCTAATAGAGTGAGTTGGGTTGGTAATTATGCCTTGAATTCTAATGTGTGCTTAATGCAGATTTTTGGTCTATTTTGGAGACAAAGTCAAAGATTTAATGAAAATTTGGTAGCAAATATTCAAAGAGGACAAGGGAGAGGATTTATAGGAGGGTGTCCCCCTCATTTATGACTCCCTACTTCGAATTCTCCTTCAAAAAGATTAGAGCACAAGCAGCCACATCAATGCACCAAGGAGGGAGCCGAGCAAGTGGAGGATAACTGTTGTCTATCTCAAGTTTTGGGAGCCAAGTGTCCCTGACTTTAAGGGATCTGTTGGGAGCTCCAATTGTATAATTAAGGAGGATTATGGCCTCATTAGGTTGTTGAATATTAGTCAAATTTCCGAACTTCTTTTGCAGTTTTGCTCTGCTCAACTTCGAGCTTACTTTTGTGGACAATTTCATGTAATCTTACTGTTATTTTGATAATGAAGATGAGATTGTTTTATAGCTAGCACTGAGTCACCTCAGAGGGCTGAATCTCTTGGGTTAGGGCCCAATCCAAGTATCAAAGCACCTCTTGTTTTGTATTTATATGTTTTGTTTCAGTTTATGAATTCATTGCTGTTAGATAGATTTCTTTCTTAGTTAAGGATACGTTACTTTTGGTGATTTAAAAGGTTGTTTCCATTTTAGTTTGTTGTAGCAGGTTGAACAGTGATATAAGAAGATACAAAAAGGCCATCAACAAAGCCTTGGCCTCCTTTCTCCCCTTTGGGATCATGAACTGAGGCCAAGACCCTCTCGCTGCCACAAAAAAACACAGATTTGTCTTTTCCATAGGATTTCTAGTGTTGCAGTTTGTTAGAAGGTTAGTGATTTACTGTAGATCCATTTCACCATGCTCATTTCTACCTTTACAATGAATTTCCTTCCATGCTTTCTTTCCATATTATTAGCATTGTTCAACATTTACTTTCTAGATCAGAATTTAGATTAACTTGATGCATTGTTTTTTTGGTGTAGCTAGTTTCTTTGCTTTCTTAATCTCAGCATTTGATTTTCAATTCTCTAGTAGTACATCTCAACTCAAAATAAGTCATCCAATCAGCCACCACCATCTCCCTTTGACCTATGTTCCACAGGTCATCCAAAGTCCCTCACAAATCTGGCTTAATTTTTTTCACTTTTCTCATGCACTTTCCTTTCTTTCCTTGAACAAGTCCAACCATATTTCTCTTTCCTAATCCTTCTTTATAAACCCTATATACCTTACCACATCCTCCTAGCCATAATCTACCCCTTTCACCCATTTTCCTACCTTCAAAACCCTCTAAAACAACGCTTAGCATCCTCCTGTAGACCTCCTCTAGATCCCCTGCAGCCTCCTGTAGATTTTCCTGTAGGTGACTTTTTGAAGTCTGATTGCAAGAAAAGCCTCCATAAGGCCACCTGGGACGTCCTAGTACCCCTCCACACATTCCTACACCTATGTAAACTCCAAATTCACTCTCCATCACCACCTAATCGTTGCCACATTCACAAACAAATCAATTACATGCATGACAATTTCACCTAAAAATACATAAAAATCCAAAAAGATGTTTTTTTCTTAGTTCCTTCCAGAAATCACTTGAGTATATGTTTTTTACTTCCTAAGTAGGTAATGGAATTCATTTCATGGTTTTTCATCTCTCTTTCTGCAAAAGTACGATTAGTTGGTTAATTAGGCTTTGCTAGGTTTACTTCACATTTCAATCTTCTTTCTCTTTCTGCAAGTAGAGTAGCCTCTGTAGGGTAATCTTTCCCTTCTTTCACCACATATAACACTTCTTCTAGAATCCATAGAAGTTGGCTTGAGCTCCTAGTGATCTTGCTAGCTGACCAAGTGATAGCTTGCAGTAAGAACTAGTACTTGTGCATACAACAGTGTTGCTTCCAAGTTTGTTACGAACTACTGGGTTGATAAAAGTAAAGTAGGAAGCCTGGGATTTGTCACATTATTAATGGAATACTAGTTCTCTCCAATCACCCATGCCTCATAAGTGGTGTGATGACAATCACCTTCCACAAAACGAAAAAACAGTCACTTTTCACTTCGCGCCGTATTTTAAAAGGAAAACTGTTTTGCTTGTTTAAAATGCCAAATGTTTATTTTTCTTTGTTTTTTCTTGTTTTACACAATGTAGCCTCATAATGCCTTTACATCCATTAAACCATGGCTTCACCCTCTGATATGCCCCGGACTCCTTCTAATATCCTTTGAAAGCTCAAAACATCTATCACGACCTCCTCTGTCACCATGCTTTTCTTAAAAGTTTTTGTATTTTTTAGGTAAGGACTGTTGTTCAGGTTTATAAACAACAAGCCTGCATAACAATTTAAAGACACAATATGAAGATTTATTGTTGAAAAAACATAGTAAACCCTAAAATGCACAGTCAAATTTACTCAGCAGGATCAAAAGGAGTTACATAGTTTAAAGAAGTTAGATGAAAGATCAAAATGAGGGAATTGCCATTGTAAAGGATTCAAACAATCAATCAGCCTAAAGGGAAAAATATTCTACAAAAAGACATCACAACCTAAATAAAGGGGACAACAAGAAGCAATTCAAACAACTGCCCCTATCTTCTTGCTATGAAGATCTTTCTATTCCTAAAAAATCTTAATCTGTTTTAGGATGTTTTATTGAGTTCCATTATTGTATAAATAACTATTTTCTCGTGTTGTAAATGGTTCAGAGTTCAATATTAATAGTTCATTACTTATAAAGTCTTGACTGTTAGTACTACTTTGGACCTAGAAGCCACCTTCAAAGGAAGCTTTTGTAGACACTTGATGTACTCAGTCTTTCTGGAACCTTAATACAAAGCAAAGGATTCTAAATTTTGTTTCACACAATTTGTGTTATCTTGTAAGTTTTTCTAGTTTTCAATCATCATGTTTTTCTTCATATGCTTATGACTTATAGAAATATATAGGTAGGAACAATTATTGTTTCAATTGATTTCTATAAGCTCATGAAGTGATCATCTATTAAAAGATTTGATTAATGCAACTGTCTGTGTAGCTAATCCCCTCTAATCAATAAATCACCATCATCTTGTGTAAGCATTAAGTATACTGCCTTGAACCTTTGGGACATAGTTTAGAAGGTTTTCCAACTTATGATTGTTTTGTTTTACAATATGGAAACTTTGATAATGATGTTTTTTTTTTTGTTTTCTACTCACCACTACTTTTGATCTATATCACTGTGTAATGCTTTATAGCAGCCCTTTGCTGAAGTATTAATATAACCCAAAGGATTAATTACCTCAATTCTACATTTGTCTTCCTTCATTGGTCTTCCAAAACTAAAACCAAAAACTACCAAAACAAATTATTTTAGATGCTCTGGCATTGGTAGACTGACCCACTACTAACTTAGAGCAAGAACATCAGACTGGCGCCATTGTCGAGGATTCAAATTTCATTAAAGTTTCCCTTGGGACAACGATATTCATTCATTCTTTTCCTTTAAAGGTGGTTAAAGGTTTAGAAAGGTTAAACTCATTCACCTTGGCGATGCCACACTCCCAAGCTGGCACCTTATAAACATACCAGATCTCGTTCAGAAGCTAACATAGTTAAACCTCTGTCAGATCCTGAAAAGCTTCTGAGAAAAGCTAGTTCTAAAAGGGGACACCAGCAATCATCTTCTTCTTCCTCTTCAATCCTACAATCTAAAGAAGTAGAATCATTTGACCCCTATACTAATATCCCATCTAATCCTGATTACTCCCATTTATCACCTAGGGTTGTTGAACTTCTAAATAAAGGAGTTGATTTTAAGTCATCATACCTTATTCATTCATTAGAAATCCACCCAATACCCACACTACCTCTAGGATCACCTAAAAATAAATCTAAGTTGGGTGTTAATCTACTAGAATATAAACCCATAGATTTCATATCCCCTACCACCTATCATTTGCCTTCCATTTTTTATTGACTTGAAGCTTCTTCTTCCAAACAATTTGAGGATGCCTTTTCTATATATTCCAATCCTCTCTTTAAAACAAAAGAAGGTATCCCTTTATAGGTCCCAAAGTTAGTTCTTAGGACTCCTTTGAAGTCTTTCAGGAGATCTCCTCCTCCTTCACCTCCAACTAGTTCATCAACTCCTAAATCACCATCTTCTTCCTCTACTTCTTCTTCATCCTCTACATCCACACAAGCTCCACATACTCCACCCGGACAACCTCATACACCTCAAGCATCTCATATACCTCAAGAACCTCATACACCACCTGCTGTCATGGATTTCTGACCTATTGTATAGGCTAGATACGCTGCCTTAATCTTACCTAATAACCTTGATGCATTCCCACCTAGATACTTAAAATACCTTCCCAAGTACAATGGAGAAACTGGTCCCTCAGTTGAGGACCATCTTCAAGCATTCCTTGACTTTGCTGATAACATGAATATTGAACAAGAAAATGATTATATGAGATTGTTTGTATAGTCACTTGAGGGAAATGTGAGGATCTGGTTTAGGCAGTTACCAGCAGCTACCATTAGAAATTGGGAAGAGCTTACAAACATATTTAAAAATCAATGGGGTGTGAAAAAGGATCCTCTTTACTTCCTCACAGAATTTGAAGAGCTTAGAAGGAACTTTGGTGAGCCAATATCAGATTTTGTCAAAAGATTCAATAAACGCTATCACAAAATGCTTGTTGATTGTAAGCCCCATGTAGCAGCAGCTAAGTCTAGATTTTCTAAAGATTTTGATGATGACTTTCTTGTTATGCTATGACAGAGAACTTCAAGAACTCTTGAAGATATGCAAACAAATGCTATAGAAGTAGAAGAAAATAGGGTAGCCTCAACTTCTTTAAAACTTAAGGAAGAAAAGGCCCAAAGAAAACTTAAATCTGTTCAAGAAGCCTTTAGTTCCTCTAAGACTAAAGGAGACGACTCAAAAATAGATGAAATAAAATCTCTTCTTAGAAACCTATCAAATAGGATTTCAAAGATTGAGACCCAACCTAGGACAATACAACAGACAGTTACTAGGCCCGAAAACCAAAATCAAGGTGAGTATAAAAGAAATCCGCCACTACAAATTCTTTAGAGACCTAGTAATGATCAACAAGTTCCTACTCCTCTACTGATAGATGACCAATAGTTTGATGATAATACTATGACAATTATTGAAGATATTAATAGTATGGATTCTTCTTCCAATCAAATAGCCATCATTCCTCTCTCACAACAGAATCAGGTCCAAGAAGATTAGGAATATTCACAAGTCTCCAAATATCATGCTTTCTCTGAATTTCCAATTTTAGAATTAAACAAAATGTATGATCTTAGGCCTAGGCCTAGTCCTAGGAGACCTCCAAAGGAAACTCGAGTAACTGGACCACGTACCAAAACTTTTGAAGGTCAAACAACTCTTATTCAACCCTTAGATCAGTCAATTGATACTACCCAAGCTGGTAAAAACATTTTGACTGCATTTAATGTTGAAAAAGAATTAGAGAGGGCTAATATCACAGTTCCACTTTTAGAACTTTCTAGAAACCCTGGATACAAAAGCCAAGTCAGAAAATGGATATAAAATACCTCGGTTGATGCTGAAGGTGATGTCATAAGTTTGCAAGATGAAAAACCAACTGTAGTTTTTGGCCCTAGTTCAGATATGATAGATGAGGTAGTGCCTCCTTTCTATGTAACTCTTAAAACAAATGATTCCATGTTGTATAATTGTATGCTTGATTTAAGAGCATCACACAACCTTATGCCAAAATCCATCATGGACCATTTGAAACTTGACATAACTAGATCCTACCATAACTTGTACACCTTTGATGCTACAAAGGTGCCCTGTTTAGGATTGATCAAGGATCTAGTGGTTACCCTTGCCCAAATTCCAGTGAAAAGTGTAGTACTTGATATTATTGTCACAGATATCCCTCCCAAATTTGGAATGCTCCTTTCTAAGTCTTGATGTGCCAAACTAGGGGGAACTCTACAGATGGACATGTCACTACTACTATTCCTATTTTTGGAGGAGAGCAATTAAGATTACATAGAGAGGTAATATTTATACATACTGTTTGTAAAACTTACCAGCCAAGGAACCATCCAATTTATGCAATAGATCAAGACTTTGGTTTTTATCAACTCACTTCAAAACAACATAAAACTCAAGTCCAAATTGAAGAGGTAGTTGAATGTCCTGAACCAAACCAAACTGATATTTGGAAACTGTTCTTTGATGGCTCTTGCACAAAATATGGGGCTATTACTCATACCTCCTACCATACCTTTACCGTGAAGTATTCAAAGGCCCTCCTCTCTAATATGTCCAAGACTTTGATGCCACAACATCGTCTTTTCTCCAGAGACCACTAGATTTTCTGCGCCACTTTCAGGAACCACAGAACTGTTGCACGCATCAATAACAATGCTACCTTAAAGCTTGTACAGAGTTCCAATTCAAACTCCCCACATCAGTCCTAGGGATTCCTGAACCATCTTGCAGGTATCCTTATCGAACACCTTCTTTACACCTGCATCATCTAGCTTGCTTATAGAAATCATATTTTTGGCCAATGTAGGAATATGTAGAGCACCTGGAACTGTTCTAACCCTTCCACCTTGCAACCTAAACATTACTTTTCCATGACCAATGAGTCTAGCTTTCCTATTATCCCCCAAGAAGGCATCACCACCATCATATTCCTTATACTCACAGAACCACTCTCTATGGGGAGTGAAGTGAAAGGGTGCACCTGAGTTAATCAACCATGCCTCATGATCTATAAACATTATGAAAATTCTCTACAAATCTACCTCTAAGATCATGTAGAAAATATGATTGTAGATTAACTCGATAATGCAATATACCAAAGAAAAATACTATAATCTACTTATACTATCAATTTGCTTTGCGGAAGCTTAAAGACTTTGAGCAAGATCAAGCTGAACACATATAACCAGAAGAACAATCAATACACATGAAACACAGAAAATACTCAGGGGAAAGCCTCAGCTAAAAACTCCACTATCTATTTTATCATACAAGGTGGAAATATCTCAAAATTACACAAGGCCTTAGCTCTCGCAGCTAGCCAGCTCTCAGTACAATCCTCTTGGATGCTCTCAGGAAAAGAAGGCTACTCACAAACCTTCTCCTCTACCCTCCAAGCCTCCTATTTCCTTGCGTTTTTTCTCCTGGGTGATCTTGTTGTTACCAAGTGTAACAATGATCACTCACACTGCTCCAACACACTGTCAAAACTATGCAATCCTCAAGGAACCTACACCTTAACTGCATGGATGAGTTTCCTTTACAAGAAAATTCATCCAATTGATAGTAACCTGTGCCTGTGTTTAATCTCAACTGGGTCTTTCTTTGAATAGAAATACATGAGTTATTTATGAGAGAATATTCAGCGATCTGGAGTACACTAGTTGGATTCATGCATGCATTAAATGAATGAACTCACAACTAGTTCCTCAAACTGTTTGGAACTAATTTAACTAGACATAAATTAGTTAACTGAGCTAACTAATTACAACTCAAATATAACTCAAACTTATCTCATTAATTAAGGGATAATCTCCTTAATTTATGGGATAATTGTAGCGTCACTTCAAAAAGACTTCTAGCTTGAATTTCTCCAACTAATTAACTCAAGATGAATTCATTAATTATTTTCCAAGCAACTAGTGAGACTAAATTCGAATTTTAATTCGAGGACAAATTAAAATTGGAATATTCTGGATTCTATTTTTATCATTTCTTGTTGTTATTTTCAACACTCCCTCTCAACAAGAAAGGAATTCAATTCGATCCTGATCCTGAACCTTTGGAATGTTATGTATGCAACACTACTCTCTAGCGTTGTTGCTCTGGAAACAAAAAAATATCCAACCTGAATCAATATGATGCATCTGTCATCAAAGTCTCTGACTGCTATTGCCTCTATCGACTGAAAAATTTGTGCTTCGACTGACTCTGCCTTTCTACACTATTTTCAATCCTTCTTTGTGCTCTTCAGTATCTAAATGCTCTAGCCACTGTCACTTTGATCTCTGACTGCATCAATCCCACTAATTCCTCCTACTACTATGTACTTTGGGCTCCCGTAGCAAGGTATGATCCATGAGATTAAACCTCTCAATGGACCCTACCCAATTTCAGCCTTCTTGGGAGTATCACTTCACATCACCCCACCTCACACCTACAGGTATGGCTACATGTGCTCCCTCTACCCACTTGGCTCAAAATTCCTCCCTATTAGAGGTCTCTACATGAGTGGATGCCTCCACTTGGTCTCCTTTCAGCTTCTCCAATTGTGGCTCCTCCACAATTGTCTGAGACTTCTTCTAGGACTGGATGTTGAGAGGTAATTTACTCTCCCTCTCAACCACCATGTCTCTAACATTTTCCTTGCTCCTCAAGGCATTGCATGCATCTTGAGCCTCAAGAGCATACAGGTTCTTGACTCATGAACCGATCTGTTTCACCTGTCCCATGGTGATGTGTCTAAGGAAAACCTTTCCCTTATTTAAGACAAAATCGTAGCCTTTGTCATCCAACATCGTGATTGATACCAAGTTCTTCTTCAGTCTAGGCACATACTTCACATCTGTCAAGGTGATAGGAGGTCCAATCTCCCTCTGAAAAGCAACCGTGCCCACTCTTGAAACACTAAACCTTTCATTGTCACCCATCTATGAGTATCTTGATGTCTTTCTGCTCCAAGGTACTGAATAAACTTTTATCGTCTGTCATGTGGAATGAGGCTCCATTGTCAAGAAACCAACCACAACCCATCATCGAAGACACCATGCATGTGATGAGGGTGAAGTCCATTTTGAACTGAGAGGCTAATGGATGACCTTCAAATCCTTCCGACGATCCCTTCTTTGGGAAATTAGTCGCATAATATCCCATCTCAATATTTTTTTATTTTTTAAAGTATGACATGACTTCAATTTGAACCTACAACCCCTAACTTCAAACTTTGAATTCTCTTCTCCATATAGTGTTCACTTCTCCAATGAACTTAGCTCTGATACCATGTAGAAATTCTGCAAATTCTCTACAAATCTACTTCTAAGATCATGTAGAAAATTTGACTATAGACTAACTTGATAATGCAAATATACCAAAGAAAAATACTATAGTCTACTTCTACTATCAATTTGCTTTGCGGAATCTTAAAGACTTTGAGCAAGATCAATTTGAACACATATAAGGAGAAGAAGAATCAATGCACATGAAACATAGAAAGTAATCATGGGAAAGCCTCAGCTAAAAACCCCACTATCTATATTATCATACAAGGTGGAAATATCTCAGAATTAGACAAAGCCTTATCTCTCACAGCTAGCCAGCTCTCATTACAATCATCCTCGATTCTCACAGGCAAACAACACTACTGACAAACCTTCTCCTCTACCCTCCAAGCCTCCTATTTCCTTGCGTTGTTTCTCTTGGGTGATCCTTCTATAATCAAGTGTAACATTGATCACTCACATTGCTCCAACACACTGTCAGAACTGCGCAATCCTCAAGGAACCTATGTCTTGACTTCATGGATGAGTTTCCTTTATAGGAAAATTCCTCCAACTAATAGCAACCTGTCCCTATCTTTAATCTCAACTGGGTCTTTCTCTTAATAGACATGCATGAGTTATTTATGGGAGAACCTTCAGTTATCTGGAGCATACTAGTCGGATGCATGCATACATTAACTGTCTGAACTCACAATTAGTTCCTCAAATTGTTTGGAACTAATTTAACTAGACATAAGCTCGTTAACTGAGCTAACTAATTACAACTCAAATATAACTCAATCTTATCTCCTTATTTAAGGGATAATATCCTTAATTTAAGGGATAATTATTGCATGAATTCAAAAATATTTCTAGCTTGAATTTCTCCAACTAATTAACTCAAGATGAATTAATTAATTATTTTCCAAGAAGCTAGTGAGTCTAAATTTGAATTTTAATTCACAATTTTAATTCAAGGACAAATTAAAAATGGAATATTCTAGATTCTATTTTTATCATTTCTTGTGTCTATTTTCAACATGATCTACATGTGTACTTGAAGAGGCCAAGCACACATCCCCACCTTCATTTGAGGTGGTTTTTGCTTCTGAAAAAGGAGAATCATTAGATCCATTTCCTTTGTTAGGAGTTTTAGATTTACAGTCTTTTTTGTAGTTCCCTTCCTTTCTGCATTTCTAGCACACCACCTTTACAGGTTTTCCTGGAGATTTAGATCTCCCTCTAGATTTAGATCTTCCACTCGATGACTTATTTTTGTTTCTGTTTTGGGACCATCCTTGTACATACAAGGCATCACCATTCTAGCTCTCCATATTTTTCTATCTCATCTCCTCCAT
>APFE031085117.1:0-19408 GCA_000404065.3 Pinus taeda | reverse complement strand
TATATTGGCGAATGGACAATGTGAACAGCGATTAGTCGAATTGGCGGAACCTCCAACAAACAACCGAGGCAATATATGTGTGGGATGTCAGTGTGATCAGCTGACACTGATATTGATAGTTGACGATCGGGTATCGGGCTTTCTCGAGGACTAGGCTAGAGACACAGTGAAACGCCAATCCGCAACCTCAGAGCGGACCTGATACATACTATAAGATTGATTTAATAATATTTGAGGTTCAGGCATATGGTTTTTGGATAGATTTGTAGTGTTTTTCGAGGTTTTGAAGCCTTATCAAAGCAATGATAATAGGCCATTTTCAGGAATAGTTTCACCTGCTAATCCTTCCACTCTACCAACCTATTTTATTAACTAGGCACGCCCTATTTTAAATGGGATCTTGTCCGAAAATCCTTTATAAAAGAGGATCAATGGAAGAGCACGGGGAGAAGGTGTTTTTATAGTTACAGCATGTTCTTTTGCAAAGGCTGAGAGCATCTATTGAGCTATTTTTGAACATTTATACAATTCTAGTCCCTTCTATAGCTGTGGGAAGCTTTGGTGCTGCACACTACTCCATCTCAGACATTCATTTCATAGCCATCAGGCACATTGGAGGTATAAGCCTCTTTATGGACATATTGATTAATGTAATTCTGTTTATTCATGCCATTTAATAAGAAAGGCCTTCCCATTGTTGAGCTAGGACCAGAGATGTAGTCTGAATTGGATGAACTCCGTTATCAAGCCTTGGTGTTCTCTTTTGTGCCTTTTTATGTGTCGTCTTCTTCTTTTCATATGCACACATTTATGTGTTGAGCTGCAATTTTATATGCAATTCTTTTCTATACATCTATAAGAAAAAACATCCTAGATCAAGCATGGAGAGTCATTTGTAGGGTAACCGTTGATGAGAGAAACTTATGTACATTTTCATTCTTTTACTAATAGATTGCCTAAAGTGGTCGCGTTGGCTCAGGCTGTGGACTGTTCCCCCCTTTGAAGGTTTTAACCACGTCAATAATACTGGTGTACTGATCTGCGATATGTTTGTGAGTGGTGTCCTTTGGTGTTCTGTCTAAGGAACTTACCCTATAAATTCCCACATGGTATCAAAGCTATTTGAGGACTGCATTAGTTGGAGATCCAAATATGAAGACGGTACAACTGCATCCGATTGTCGTTTCATAGATCTATTGTTTCTGATTGCTTTCGGGCCGAGAGGACTGCTCTATTGTGTTAGGAGCATTTGATCCAGCGAGGAACCCCATTCGTTTCATGTGAAAAGGTTTCTAGTAGCCCTAGCTACATCATTTTTAAGATTTGGAGGTATACCATCTTTATTAGCAGTTCTAGCTATTCATCTCTTTGTTTATTTTGGTTTATTTAGCTCTCTATTTTTTTATTACCAGATCTATAGCTTTCATTTTTGTGTATGCTCTTTGTCCCATGAATCTATGCAATCTGGGAAAATCAGAAACAGAAAGGAAGGATTTCTCTCATGTGTATGCTCTTTTATGCCGTGCCTTAATGTGATCTCAGAAAATCAGAAACATTGAGGAAAATATTTAGTTTCCAGCAAAAGCTAACTTCAAGCTATAAGGTTTGTTTTTTTTTCATGTTCGTGATGGGTTTTGTGGTTTTGGTTTTGTAGGAAAAAAAAGAGCTTCTTCAATTAAGCATGCACCCCAAAGCTTCAGTGGCTAAACCCTTCCTCTTTTCAAAAAAATTACTACCCTTTTAAACTAGCTCACTTCGTCCAAAGTTAGTTTATGACAATAGAGGTCTTGAGCTCAAGCCTTTATTTTTGTTGAGTTAATTTTTCAAAAAGCACATGTAGCTTATGTTTAATGTTACTTTATGTAAAAGTGTTCTCACCGATTATGAAAAGTGGGTCACTTGTAATTCTAAAGTCTCTTTATCTTTTATTTAAGTTACAATTTAGTGGGTAGCTCATAAAGTACCATTGTAAAGGACTTTTACTTTTTAAAAAGTGAAGTCAACATAATTTTTTTTTTTTTTTTAAAGTGAGCTAATTAGATTAAGTTTCGAGAGGGGGGAGGGGGGCAGGGGAGATTTTTTTTTTAATATAACATTATCATTCATTTCCACACATTCACACACTTTGTCGGCATCTTCAACAACTTTTCTTCAAAAAACCATAACTTCTTCATCTGGAAGCCATTTTCAGAGCCGTCTTTTTTTAATCAGCCTAGTTTTTAGAGATCTTCCCATTGGAACACTTAGTTTCAACATCTACAAGTTCAGTTTCTGTTAAAATGGAAAGTCCATGCCGAGTTATTCTTGACAACACCAACTACTTCTAATAGTGGTCCTACATTGTGGATTTACTTAGAAGTAAAGGTCTTTATAGAATAGCCTCAGGCCAAGAAACCAAACTTCAATATGAAGATAAGGTAGCCAAATAGGAAAATAGGCAATATCAAGCACGTGGGTTAATAGGAATGTCTATTTTTCCTGACCTTAGATTCCATATTGCAGAACTTGATACTACTAATGAAGCGATGAAACAAGTCACTAAAGCTTTTGGAATTAAAAATGAAATTAGAGCCCATCAACTCAAAAATGAGTTGTTGACATTGGACCCCAATAATATTTCTTCCAGTGAAGATTTTTTGTCCAAGTTCAAAACCCTTAGACTTCTCTTGGAAGGTGTTAAGGTTAAGAAAGGAGATGGTAGCCTTATCTATTCCATTCTTACTAAGTTCAAACCAGCCTACTCTATGTTTGTTTCCACATTCCATTCTACTAGAGAAGCCTTTATTTCTCAAGGACGAGACTACAAGTCCCCCTCTTTTGATGCCTTTTATGATTCTTTGATAATAGAATAAGAAAATCTCTTATATCTTAGTCTTTTTAATCTTGGAAACTCTTCTAAGAAATCCTTAGCTACCCAACAACAACCAAATTCAAAGAATCCTAAGAAGTAGTATCCTAAAAAGAATGGTCCTAAACCAAACAAGGGTCCTAAGCAATTTCAGTCCCAAAATGAAAAATTATTTCAACAAAATGATAAGGAAAATAAAAACAAAGGGAAGAAGACTGATAAACATTGCCACTTTTGTAATAGAGATGGCCACTTAGAATCCAAATGCTTTAAGAAGATGGAAGCCTTGGAAGCAAAAATGAAGAAGCATAACATCCCATTTGGATCACTCTTCAACTTGAAATTCAACTTCATCTTTAGGAATAGCACTTTCTGCATGTCGTTGTCAAGCATCTTGGTTTGGTTATGCACTAAATGTATCTTCTTCTTCTCATTCTCATGAGTGGCTCATTGATTCTGGGGCTTCTTATCACATGGCAAAAAACAAAGCCATGTTTTCTTCTTTAAATGACTGTAACACCAAAAATATATATGTTGGTGATGATAGATCTCTTAGTGTTGTAGGGACTGGAACAGTTCATCTAGACAATGGTCAATTTAATGATGCATTATTTGTTCCAACCTTATCCTGCAACCTTCTATTTGTGTATCAGATAACTCATTTAGGTGAAGGTAAAATCATTTAATTTTCTCCTCGTGATGTTGTAGTTAAGGACCTAAGAGATCCCAGATAGATTTTAGCTATTGGCATTACTGATGATTCTACAAGGTTGTATAAGTTTAACAACTTTGGGTCATCAAATCATCCCTCGGTATTTGTTGCTCATAATGATGAAGTGAGAAAACTTTGGCATGAGCGATTTTGTCACTTAAACTATCACTCCCTTTAGAATCTATGTAAAGAAAATATGGTGATAGGTCTTCCAATGGTATCTTGCAGAGATGGTGTTTGTTCCGAATGTGTACTCCAAAAACATCATTATGATACTTTTGAAAAACATGCCTCTTGGCAAGCCTCATCGCCTTTATAGCTTGTGCATAGTGATATATGTGGTCCACTTCCAGTTGTTTCATTCTGTGGCTACAAGTATTTCTTAACTTTCATTGATGATTTCTCCAGACACACTTGGGTATACTTCTTAAAAATCAAGAGTGAAGTATTTAACATGTTCTTGGCCTTTAAGGCCTTTGTTGAAAAACAATCTGGACATCAAATTCTTAAGCTAAGATCTGATAATGGAAAAGAATATGTTAACAAAAAATTCATCAACTTTTGCATTGAGAATGGAATTCAAATGCAACATATTGTTACATATACTCCAGAAAAAAATGGTGTAGCTGAAAGGAAGAATCACACCTTAAAGGAAATTGCTAATTGCATGCTTCAATCTAAAAGACTTAGTCTTAATTTTTGGGCAGAAACAATT
Organism: Pinus taeda; assembly: GCA_000404065.3. Classification (NCBI taxonomy): domain Eukaryota; kingdom Viridiplantae; phylum Streptophyta; class Pinopsida; order Pinales; family Pinaceae; genus Pinus; species Pinus taeda. The sequence continues at coordinate 15,133 of APFE031085117.1, read as the reverse complement.
AACTGTGCAAATTACATAGTAAATCACACTCCTACTAAGGTTTAAAGAATATCACTCCAGAAGAAGCATGGATCTCAATTAAACCAAATGTAAGTCACTTTCTTGTTTTGGAAGTGAAGCCTGGGCCCATATTCTAGATGAGAAACATAAAGATTTAGAACCTAAGAGTGAAAAATGTATTTTTGTTGGATATTCTCAAGATGTCAAAGGATATAAACTTATTCCACTTAAGTCCAAAAATGTTATCATTAGAATAGATGTAGAGTTTGCTAAAAATATATCGGCCTACGAGCCTAGCTTGGTGGATGTGCCATCTCTTTGTATCCCTTCTACTTTTGAAAATATTTCTTCTTTAGATGATGACAACGAGGATGAAAATCCTCCCCCACCTTCTTAGGATCCTCCTTCAGCTCCTTATTTTCCAAAATTGTTTTGTGCTACTCGGGATGCAGCAGGTGCTCTTGCAAGTGATCCTATAGATCAACAACGTACATATTCTCAGTTCGATAGAGCCTCTTCTTTATTGGCTCAAGCTTTAGCGAATATGATCCTGACACCTTTGTAGAAGCTCCAGGCTATCCAAATTGGGATGCATCTATGAATGAAGAATATCATTTGTTATTGGAAAATGATACATGGGATCTTGTTGCTCTTCCAAAGGGACAAAAAATTGTTAGATGCAAATGGGTTTATAGAACCAAGTATGGACCATATGGAAAAGTTGATAAACATAAAGCTCGTATTGTTGCTAAGGGTTTTTCACAAGTTGAAGGCATTGACTATATTGAAACATTCTCCATTGTTGCCAAAATGAACTATATCTTCCTTATTCTTTCCCTTTCTGCCTCTTTCAAATGGGAAGTCCATCAGATGGATGTTAAATCTACCTTCTTGCATGGGGAATTGCATGAAGAAATCTATATGGAACAACCTACTGGTTTTATACAAACAGACTCTAGCCTTGTATGTCAGATTAAGAAATCCCTTTATGGTCTCAAGTAATCCCCTCTGGTTGGGTATGCCAAAATGGATAGCTTTCTTTTAGAAACTAGCTTTTCTAGGTGTCATTCTGACAATACTATCTACACCAAGAAAGTGGGAAAGTCTCTTATCATTCTTGTTCTTTATGTTGATGATCTTATCCTTACTGGTAGTGATCCCAACCTTATAAACCATGTGAAGTCCGAACTTAAAAAGAAGTTTGAAATGACAGACTTTGGACACTTGCATTATTTTCTTGCTCTTCAAGTCTTGCAATCCAAGGAAGGTATTTCCCTTTCCCAATCCAGGTATGCCTATGATCTTCTACGCCATTTTCACCTGGAAGACTATAAGCCAACCCCTTCTCCCTTTTAGTCTGGAGCCAAACTTTAAGTCACTTGTACTTCTCTTGAAGTTGATGCTACCTTATACCGTTAACTGGTAGGAAAACTTTTGTATCTGACCCATACTCGTCCTTACCTTTCCTTTGTTGTTGGCCTTGTTGCTCAGTTTATGAAAAACCCATATGAAAGTCATTGGAAAGAAGCTAAAAGAATACTTCATTATGTTCATGGTATAGTTTAGTTTGGGATTCATTATAGTGTAGAAGCATATCCTCTATTGGTTGGTTTCACTGATTCTGATTGGGCTGGTGACCCTGATGATCGAAAGTCTACTATAGGTTATGTGTTCACTCTTGGTTTAGGACCTCTTACATGGGCTTTCAAGAAACAAAGTTTCATTTCTCTTTCTTCAGTATAAACAGATTATCATGGTGCCATAGAAGCTAGTAAGGATGCCCTATGGCTTCGTTAGATCCTGTCAGATTTTGGCTTTGAGTAGCAGTATCCGACTACACTTTGGTGTGATAATAAAAGTGCCATTCAACTATGAAAATATCCAGTCCAACATCAATGTAGAAAACACATTGAAATGCACATGCACTTCATTAGAAAGATCATTCATGACCATGTTCTTGAAGTGCAATATTTTTCAACACATGATCAATTTGCAGACATCTTTACACAGGCTCTCATAGAGGCGAAGTTTACGAAACCTTGATTTATGCTTGGAGTTTAGGAAGTCGTCACTAAGGGGGGATAGGCTCTAATGCTTCCTTCCTTCTCCTGTTGTGTCATATTTGTACATCCTTCAATCCTATCCCAAGTTGTTGTTAAGGGGGGATGTTAGGATATTCCGACACATAGGAAATAGTTAAGTGTAACTTGGTCTAGTGTAAAGTTAGGTAAAGTGTGTTTCTTTACTATGTACTTTTGTAACTTACAATATTACGGTCATGATATGTTCTAAACATGAAGTGATCTAATGGTTCATTCTCTCCTCAGTATTACTGACACTTGATCCGTGGGTTAATACCCGATTGGTCCATGATATTTATTTAAAGAGCATGGAGGGTCATTTTTAGGGTAATTTTTCATGAGAGAACCTTATGTAAATTTTCATTCTTTGGTTAATAAATTTCCTGAAGTGGCCGCATTGGCTCAAGTCATGGACTATTTCCCTCTTTGAGGTTTTTAATCACATTAAGAATACTAGTGTATTGATTTCTAATTTGTCTGTGAATAGTGTCCTTTGGTGTTCTGTCTAAGGAACTTACCCTGTAAATTCCTACAGTCCCCAGTATGGCCGCCACTATGTTGTCATTTTTCCTTTTTGAGGTTGAGGGAGTAAACACATAGGACAACATCAAAACCACTTTGAAACTTGGGATCTAGCCCTGCCAACTTTAGAGAGGGATATCTCTGTAAAATCTACATTTGTTTTATGTGAATTTTAGGCTAGTTATGATTCTGATGGTTGTTTTGATTGAATGGCTTGGTTGATTTAATTGCTATAATTTCATTGGGCTATGGATTCTAAAGATTTACTTGGATTTGGCATGAAATTTTAGAGGAGTTTCACAGGGAAATCTACGTTACACTAATTGGATCTTTTCATAAATTTAAATGGATTATGAGAGAGTAGAATAGGGTGATATATGTAACATGTCCTATTCATCACAGTTTTTGTTCAGTAATTGATATTTTCAGAAATAACAGAGAAAGGAAAACAATGTTTAAACACAATAAACTGAAGAAACAAATCACCATTTTGTACACTACATGAATCCTATGAAAATGTTCTTGTATTATTGATACTTCCAGAAACTTCAAAAATTACAATTTACAAAGGAAATTATATTCAAAAATCAACCCTTAATACTTCAAACAGTGAAGTATGTATGCAAATAATTATAAAATCATTACAAAATCATTGTCTCAACCAACAATGTATTATTAGCCTTATTCTAAACAATACAATCTATTTTTTGCAGAAAAATAGGAAATGTAGACAACTGCAATGGGAAGGTGGCTCTGTTTTGGTGGATTCGGTTGATGAATCAGCCTCAAAACTGTGTTGCACTGATGTGTTGGATGTCATGTTGGCTATTTTTTTTACTGCATCTGAAGTACCCTTTAATCCAGTAATCAAAAAGTTCTTCCCACCTTTTTTCATCTAGTATGGTTAATTTAATTACCCTCTGGTAAATCTCATCAACCTCAGTATATTTTGCAAAAGTTGGCTTCACTGTAAAAACATGTTTTAGCTCATTCTGGATGTAGAAATCATTTCCCATGGTTTCTAAAAATTCTTTGACTATCATACTGCATTTTATGCCACTGAACTTGACATTGCTTCTAGCCATTTCCTTCATCTTCATAACATAATATTCCTAAGTGATCAATTTATCATATATCACATATACACAAGGCAATCCTTTCTGGATTAATGTTTCAATTCTGTTGCAAAACTTGTTCACTCCTAGCTCTAGTGTTTGACATCATTCCTCCAATTGATCAATAATGTTCCTTTTAGTCAAAAATTTCTTGACTTCCAAAATAGTGGCAGTCCTATCACTAATTCCTAATTCTTCAAGTTCATATTTGTTCTTTGAATTCAGGAATTTGATAATGTTGGAGGCTTCTATGTGCATATCTCGCAACTCCTCCCTTACATTAACAACGCTTTTTGTGGCCTTTTCTATCAATTCTTTCTATTAAAAAATGATTTGGATAGATGGAAAAATCTCGTTCATAGAGTCCAGAATACCTATCCAAATGGTTTCCTTAGATTGGGTCAAGGTCTAACCAATTGATGTATCCCTTTCTACCTTCTACAATCTCTTTAACAGTCTCTATGATTTTTGCACTTCAGTAAGATGAGAAGCTTCAGCTCTGGCTTTATTTTATTCTAGAGCTTTGAGCTTCCAATGCAATGCCTTGATCTCTTATGATTAGATTGACATTTTCTCCAGTGCCTTTGTCACCTATTCAGCACTTGCAGTATGATTGGAAGAAGTAGTTGCAATAGATGTTCCTGTTTCTAGGAGCTAAGTGATGGTTATGGCATCCAGGGGGACATTGGCCATCTTAACACTTTGTTCATCCTCTTTTATAATCTTTTCCATTTCTGCCTCCATCTACCTAATATATTTATTCTACTCTACAATCAAATTCATCATGTCAGCTTTCTATGTTTCATCCTCTTCAATGTCTTTGGTTAGGGCATCCTCTATGGCTAGTAGTTTTATATGCTTTCTTAATGTTGCAGTATCCATATTTTTATTCTTGATGGTCTGTTGTGCAAAATTTATATCTTTAGGATCATATCCTATCTTGATTACCAAATATTCCAAAGATTTGATCCTATTATCCTTTTCTAAGGAGGATACATTTTCCATTTTCAACTGAGACTAAATGTTGCTGTATGAAACTTGAAACTTAGACAATGACATAGAAGTATTAGTTAATGTAGAAGAGATCATCTCACCAGTGTGCTTATGCATCTCCACTTGATGAATGGGATGGAATTTGGGCCTCAAGAAAGGTCATCTTCATCTTTCCATGCTCTGTGTCTAAAACTGATAACAATTTGCTCTGTGACCTAGAGGTCTGCTTCCAAAACTGATTGTAGGTATTGTTCTTAAGAATCTAATTCTTAAGTTTAATATATCTATACCTATCAAAAATAGTCTTCTCCTTCTCTCCTTAGACGTTCTGTGAATCCAACCCTATTTCCTTCTGACCTTGTGATGTTGAAGTTCAAATAGGAGATGTAACAAATTTGCTACTTGTAGGTGGTGAATGTGTAATTATAATGGCATCATGATCTTTTGTCTCCTTTTCAACATCTGTCCTAGGAGTCACTTTTTCCCTTTTCTTGTAACTGATCCTCAATTCTTTGGCATCACTACCAATTTTTGATGATGATCCTTCCTCTCATTATATTTTAGTCATTTTCTCTTGAGGAGTGGGAGTCTATAAACTTGAAGTAGAAAATAGTTGTTCTTCAGCTTCCTGCAAAGTATTCTCTATCCATTCCAATTGATTTGCATACTTTTCTATCTCAGGCCTTGAGGTATGGATGTAGGGAGTAGTTTTTTTTTCTACTCTTAACATGGAAATGATACCCAAAGGATCCTAAGACCATGTAAAACTCAGACTGAATTTCATCTCTTTAAGAAGTTTTTCTGCTTCTTCTCCTATTGTCCTAGTATTTCATATGAATGGGCCCATCTATATCTTTATGTGAAACTGTGACTTCTTCTTTTTCCACCACAAAATGAATGTCAACAGAATTTAACATTTTTCTAACGTATTCCAGGGAAAAATCCTCATGGCGAGGTATTTAGGGAGTTTGTATGGTGCCAATTAACATCCACAAACTCTGATTTTTGTGTAGTTTTGGTATAAATACCAATCTCCGGTCTTAGCCTGATCTGTTAGATGTAAAATTCTTTTCATATCTTCACTGATAGTGGGTTGTATTGAGTTGTTTAGGATGTTCATTGCTGGGTGAAAAAACTCTTCAATAAATTGTTTGTATGAGAATTTTTGTTTCTCATTCATAACCAATGAAGTCAAAAAAATCATAGGTTGCTTGTTTCCTTCATCATCTGACTTCTGCATAGAAAAAACAAACATGTCTACTTGATAATAAATGAACATGTATATTAAAATGGAAGTGTAATTAAAACTGGTTCTGTTGGAAATTTCAGAAACTATTCATGAATTTTATCAGCCAATAATTGACTGAAATTGAATAAAATGGATGGTTTACTGTCTGTGGAAAATATGGAAAGGAAACCTAGAATGGGCTCATCTACCCACTGATCAAAATAATAACCCAAAATTGATGAAATTATGGATATAATTTGTTTAGCTTTATCAGGGAAGATAGAGGAAGGGTATGGATGGTTCTTCTTGGGTAATTTAACATTTTCAGGCAAGAAGATCTCAAAATTTTTGGCTCTTGTAGAAAAATCAAGCATCTGAAAAAGCTGAGTGAGGGCTTCTAAGGAGAAAGGGGCATTATTTTCCACATGGGGAGCCAACATCATCTAGGTTATGGATTGGGAAGTAATTGTAAACAGGATGTCACCAGATGGGGCCATAATAGCTCTTTGGCCAGGGACATAACATACTTGACATTTTCTGGTGAATTCAAGGGCTTGGAAGGTCAGAGAGAAGATATAATGAGGAAGATTGGACTCCCAAACTCCAATTTCATCAGTTTTATCTGCATGCTTGTCTTCCAGACAAAAGTATAGCTCTAAAAACTCACAATCACACTAGGTTTCACCAATCCAGTAATCCTTGTCGGTGAAACGAATGTGATCTAGATCTATGGAGGGAGGGATCAATGGATTGATAGGTTTATCCTGGGTTTTTATCTTTTTAGGCATGATTAGATTAGTAAAGATTAATAGTAAGTGATAGGATAGCTTACTGGGAATAGTTTGAAGCATTGAGTTATCAGGGAAGGATACAGAGGGTTGTCAATTCTGATCTAGTCTGGTTGCAGTACTTCCTTGAAAATGATTTCTTATAGAAACTATGAATTACAGAGAATGAGCAGTGAAAGGGAGAAATGTGATGGTACGAAAGAATTTAAACAACAATTGGAAGTTCCATTGGAGGTGGCATAGGACCGTTAGGTTTGAATAGTTACCAGGGAAGGTGAATTGAATGTCGAACGATTATCTTTACTGGGAGAGCAATTAATTGGGAAATGACTATGCGACATGGCAGGAGATGAGTAGGGGAGGTGACGAAGTAGGGCCATGATAAGTGGATGAGGGGAACGAAGTTTCAGAGGGTGTAGAGGGTGGTAAGTAGTATCGACCAAGGGTGGGGTGCCAAATTATGAGAAGGCACCATGTTAAGATAGGCCTAGTAGGGGAAAATTGCCTTTTCGTACCCACCCCTCGATGGTAAAGGCAGAATGGAGGGGGGTGAAAGTGAATGACGACCATGGATCATGAGGGACAGATGATACCGATGCTCTAACAGTAATTTCCATTAACTGTATACGACAAAAGAACTTTGTCCATATGCACCTTTAGTTCTAGTTTTTGGACTTAGGATAAAGGTTAGAAATTAAAAACATGTAAAAATTCTTTATCCCATCCTGCCCTTTTTACAATGTTACTAAACTTAGGATAAAAGGCACATAGGCATATATTTATAAAACCAAATTATTTCTACCTACCCTTTAACTAAACTAACATTTTTATTTTTCTAAGGGGGTGCACTTAGACTAGAAAACCCACATTATTTTCTTCTATGAAAAATAAAAAGCTATCTAAATCCTATAACTTATTTCTCCTATTGATTCAGATTAAACAATTGAATCAATGTCATTTTCTACCTAACAACTCATTTACCAAGATTAAACTGTTTGGAAAATCTTCATTCTCTAGTCTAATTTAAAGAATTTTAAACAGGATTATATTGTATGATTAAACAAATGATTAGTCATTGTGGCATTTTAAACAAGATGCACACAACCATTATTTATCAATGATGAAGAAAATAATCTATCAGTAGTGGCATTTAGACTTGCAACACTTTCAGTATTATTTCTTTTTGTTTTTCTTTTAATGGGGTTCTACCTTTTATTCTTTTTCAATATTTTGTTTTTGTTTTTTTCCTTTTTTATTTATACCCTCTTTTCATTTTTATTCTATTTTTCTTTTATTTGGAAATCATTTGCAAATTTACAATTATTTACAATATAAGATTCCTAAGATGAAATACTCAATCACCTTGAGATATTATAAATTATAGGACCCTAACAAAAGGAAAATAACAAAGCAACCAAGACAGGAATACTTAAACTTACTTTGACAAAGTAGATAGTAATATGACCATCTTGAATATGGAAATAACAAGAAGTCACTTTAAACTCTACTCATACACAACCAATGCATATGTAACATTTGAATTAAGATAAAAATTTAATGGTGATCTTAGTACAAATACACTAGTGACAATCTCTCATAAGAGACAAGAATTATGAATGGTTTATGAAGATAATATTATTTCTAAAGGAAATAGTGTAGAAGGAACTAGTGTCTCCAAAGTCTAAAAGATATAATGGAACCACATGGTGGGGTCCTTGCTAATTAGTAAGGCCATTTGATAAAAAAATTTACAATGATAAACTTATGATAATGCTACTAAATTTTATTGAAGTGCAAGTTACTAGCCCTTGTTGGGTTGTGATACATGTTGATAACCCTTTATGGGTATGTAACTAACAGTTGATAAGTTTTGTAATGAAGGTTGAAACAAAATAAATATATATATATATATATATATATATATATAATATATATATAATATACATTATATATATATACATATATATATATATATAATATATATATATATTATATAATATATAATATATATATATACATAATATATATACAGTATATAATAATATTATATATATATATATATATATATATTATAATATATAATATATATATATATGTATCTCTCTTCTCTTATATATGATATATATAATATATGTATCTCTCTCTCTCTCTCTCTCTCCTCTCTCTCTCTCTCTCTCTCCATATATATATAATATATATATATATATATAATATATATTATATATATCTATACTTATATTATATATATATACCTTCTTGAATGAGATTTGATCGAAACTAATAACCTTAATTATTGTGAATGTAGGTCAACCAGTCAAAGTAATCCTGGTCAAATCTTTGTGCTTCCTTGATCAGAGAGAAAGTATGCTACATAAATAAGCATTTAACCAGGTTACTTCAGCGGCAAGGAGCTACTAAGAAATGAAATAGAAAAATTATGCATGAGGCATATTTCAACCCATTTTGAAGGCCAAGAAACACTGAGGACAATATTTCGTTCAAGGGGGAATATGTAACACCTCGATTAAAATTAAAAATTTTAATTTAATTTTACTATAAAGATGTGGTAAATAATGTGCTATTATTAGGAAAATCCTAAGTGAGAAACTATTGATATTTAATTTTATTTTAAATTTTATATAAAAAAAAAAGTATGACAAATCTTGGAATTTAAGGGAAAAGACCCTAAATGAAAATTTTTAGTTTCCAGACAGTTGAGTAAGTTACTTAATCCTTCCCTAGAGATAAAACATCTTGGTAGGGACTAGAAGCCGAAGAAAAAATGGAGATGGAGAGAGAGAGCGAGAGAGAGAGAGAGAGAGAGAGAGAGAGAGAGAGAGAGAGAGAGGCATCTAAAAGGAGGAAGGAAAGCAAAATTGAGAACCTTGGACAAGACACTGTCGAGGTGAAGTGGGACACTACTGGAAGGGTTTTCTTAAGTTGGAATAAGAGCTAGTTGAAGCCCTAAAGTTTTTAAGTTCTTGGTTGAACTAGGTAGTCTTGAGGCCCATGAACAAAGCATTGATTACTAACTACCTTGGAATTGAAAAGGCTTGGGAGGAGAGTTGGATGTAATTTATAACCTCATTAGTTGGGATGAGGAGTCTTCTTCCAAATTGAATTCCCTAGTTGTCTAAATGGAATTATATAAGTACATTATTGATTTTGGAATCTTTATTTGTTATGTATATAATTAAATTTTAATGAAAGTTTAATGGTTATATGTTGACAAGATCTTTTCAGAAATAAAGTGATTATGGTGATAGTCAAATTGTAGTTGCATTCAGTGCAAAATGGGGAAATTTTAGTATGTTTGTAAATAAATAAAGATAGGTATGAAGAAATAACTGAAAGGGATTATCAATAAATTAAAATGGGAGCAATTATTATAAATAAACACTTCCAAAATGTGACTAAGTATGTAGTCTGTAAAAAACAAATGGTTGTGGTAGGTAATGGTTGAAGGTGAACAAACCAATGTAGGAAACCAACTAAGTGATTGATTTGGTCAATGACACACAATTGATTATACTTGTAAAAGATAGAAGTTACTTGTTTCATCAGCAAGCGAATCAGAATAGATAATCATCAGTAAATTCAACCCCACATGTATGAAAGAAGAACTGGAAAATAGACACTTAAGACTTGGTTTAGCTTTGAGGCGAAGGCATTCCAACATCCTCATAGGAAGTCACATGTATGAGACTTGTATTGTGACAAATGGAGATTTTTTTCCAAAAATTAACAAATGCAAGTTCATACCTACGATTATAAGGAGACAAAGAAAATAGAAAAATTATTTGATGGAACTACGTGCTTCGTTGAAAAAACATGATTAATAATCATTTGATAAAGGAAGCTAAGATAGAATTAAGAAAGGTACTAAATCTTATGCACATATACTTTTTCCATATAAACAATAGAATGGAAATGAAGTTCCTTTCACCATAAATGAACCATAAATTTTAACAATACATGAGAACCTCTTGGCAATAATTTTGGGTATCAAATAACCTTAATAAAAAATTTACCCAGAAGTATTTAAGTTTAGATTACAAAGAATACTATATAATTCTCAGGAATATTTTAGTAGACATGGTCTTGTCCCAAGGAGGGGTAGGCCTTGTAGCCATATCGAATACAACAATAAAAACGAGTATTTCTTACAACCAACATAAAATACGAGCCAATCAACAAAGAAACAAAACTTTTATTATCAAATATAAAGATATGTTTAGGGAAAACCCTGATAAACTAACCAACTATGGGAGTTAGAAGAAAAATAGGTCCAAATGTTGCAAGGCTGAAGAACATCGTACCTTGAAATATGGATTTCATGAAAATTATTAGTTAGGAAACTTAACTAGGGGAAGTTGGAAAATTACCAGAGGAAAAGGGAAAGATTGTAAAATTGAACCTACCTTCAAGAAAAACTCCTTCAACACCTCCACGTGTGAGTGATCATCCTGATAAGAATGGGCACATGAGTAAAAGAAGTAGTGGTATTATAAAACCAAGGTCAAATCTTACCTTCAAAACCCTCTAGTAACAAACCTCATATTGCGAGTCGGCAGTGATGAATTTTAAAGGCTCTGAAATTATACAGGTTGGAAGAGGATTTCTCCCTTTTGTTATGGCAGGGTGTGAGAGCCAATTTGGTCGAACCCTATCCCAACATAACCTACTAAAAGAGGGAAATATTCACACTAGATAGAATTCCAAAAGGTACGTGTCATGGAAAGGAGACAAAAATGTAAGGCAAATTCATTCAAGTTTTATTTGGAATAAAGTAACTAGAATGATGAGTAGACGGGAAAGGGAATTACATGTACAATGGATACTCTTTGCGATGAATTCCCTAGTACTCCTAGAATGAAAACCCATCTTTTAAGTGATTAAATAAGTTATACCAAAGAAAAGAAAATCATTTAGATAAGCCTAACTCGAAATTACCTGGAAATCCTCAATAATAACCTAGCCATGTATGTGACCTCACAGCCATGGCAAGGGTTTGAGTAACCCTCGAAATATGATATCAAACTCCAACTACCTTTGTAGAAAGGAGAAGACTAGTACTTAACTAGACACGATAAACCAAGAAATAATTAAGTGATGACTATAATGCCTTACATTTGACCGGAAAAATTTCTATAATAGTTCAATTATGGAGCTTACCTGATCGAACAAGCGATTTGGAATAGACAACCTACAAGTTCCAAAACAAGTTGTTCTCTACATAACTGTAGAGCCATTCTCAGCGTAGAATATTGAACGAATGACCTCCTTGTGATGCCAAGATGGGAGTGTGGTTACGCTCTAATGTCCTACTCCATCCTTAGTAGTTGATCAAAATGCTAATGAACAATAACCATGGAGGCTAGGTGGAAAAAAACTGTAAAAGCATCAAGATTGTTCAGAACCTCAATATGTCCAGAACCTTATAACATAACTTAAAAACTATGCTTAAGTGATAGGTCTATGTAATAACACCATACTGTAGCTCCGTAATAGCGCCATACCATAGCTCCATCATCCAGTTGAAGTATTTACCTTTAATTAAACAACATGCTTGGACTAAGAGGGAAAAAAAAGAACTATACTCTTATTTCATTCATACACATGGGGTTGAATTTACTTATGATAACTTAATATAATCATAATAACATATAATAAAACTAAAGAAATATATAAGATATTATTTAAATTTGAATATAATTTAAACCAAACAATTAAAAATATATCATTAATTATTAAAAAAAACATTTTTAATATAAATAAAATAATAATAATAATCATCATATTATTTATTTTTAACACATAATTATAAAACTTAATTTTAACATTAAAACATTTATGATAATAACATTTTATTAAATTGTATTTTAGTAAACTAATAATAAAATAAGTATTTATTAAAATTTAAAATACATAAATTGTATATGATTGACACTTCCATCGAGCAAGTGCAAGTGTAGCTCATTTGTCTCTTAAAATGTCAACCAAAAATTATATTGATGTGAGTAATACAGAAATGTTACAATAAAATTACACTTCTTACGAAAAAAACTACCACACTCCAATTATATATATATATATATATATATATCCTCGCTAATTTTGGATCAACATTAAATCAATGTAAACTTTGATAGTAAGAGCAAAAAGTATATGTACTCTTTCCTTAATGCTTAATCAAGAGACTTAAAAATGAAAATGGAGGAATTAGTGTAACATTTCGATGCTTTGTAAATTTTATTTTTTCTTAGGTCAATAATAGTGAATGTACAACTAGAATATTGTGGATATTGTAGTATTTTGTTCAAAAGCTTCAAGGTTAGAATGTGTGGTCTAATACATGCTTCATTTTGACAATGTCCACTCATTTCAACTTGCTTATGTAAATCATATATATAAACTGAGCTTTAAATTAATGTCTTTTAATACAATAACTATTCTCAATTCGTGTTAATATAAGATGCTAAACAAAATTTTAGATTTTTTTTATCTTTCTAAACTTTGCAAAATTAAATTAACTTGTTATCTTAATTCCAATAAACATTAACCATTATATATATATGTGTGTGTGTGTGTGTAATATATATATTGTTTTATCATGCTCATTAACAAGGCCTTTTTTTTTAACTTTGGCAACATAATATTTCTCTTTATCATCTCATTAAATGTTGGAATCATTTTTAATTATAATGCTCTTGTTTTAAGTTAAAATAAGAGTATAGTTCTTTTTTTTCCCTCTTAGTTTAAGCATGTTGTTTAATTAAAGGTAAATACTTCAGCTGGATGATGGAGCTATGGTATGGCGCTATTATGGAGCTATAGTATGGTGTTATTACATAGACCTATCACTTAAGCATAGTTTTTAAGTTATGTTATAAGGTTCTGAACATATTGAGGTTCCAAACAATCTTGATGCTTTTACAGTTTTTTTCCCTAGCCTCCACGGTTATTGTTCATTAGCATTTTGATCAACTACTAAGGATGGAGTAGGACGTTAGAGCATAACCACCCTCCCATCCTAACATCACAAGGAGGTCATTCATTCAATCTTCTGCACTGAGAATGGCTCTACAACTATGTAGAGAAAAACTTGTTCCGGAACTTGTAGGTTGTCTATTCCAAATCCCTTATTCGATCAGGTAAGCTCCATAACTGAACTATTATAGAAATTCCGTCCAGTTAGATGTAAGGCATTGTAATCATCATTTTATTATTTTTTGGTTTTTTGTGTCTAGTTAAGTATTAGTCTTCTCTTTTCTGCAGAGGTGTTTGGAGTTTGATGTCATATTTTGAGGGTTACTCGAAGCCTTGCCATGGCTGTGAGGTCACATACATGGGTATGTTATTATTGAGGATTTCCAGGTAATTTCGAGTTAGGCTTATCTAAATGATTTTATTTTCTTTCGTGTAACTTATTTAATCACTTAAAAGATGGGTTTTCATTCTAGGAGTACTATGGAATTCATCACAAAGAGTATCCATCATACATGTAATCCCGTTTCTTGACTACTCATCATTCTAGTTATTTTATTCCAACAAAATTTGAATGAATTTGCTTGACATTTTTGTCTTTCTTCCCTGATAGGTATCTTTTGGAATTCTATTTAGCGTGAAGCTTTCCCTCTTTTAGCAGGTTATGTTGGGCTATGGTTCAACCAAGTTGGCTCTCACACCCTGCCATAACACAAGGGAGAAATCCTCTTCCAACTTGTATAATTTCAGAGCCTTTCGAATTCATCATTGTCGACTCGCAATATGAGGTTTATTATTAGAGGGTTTTGAAGGTAAGGTTTGGCCTTGGTTTTATAATACCATTACTTCTTCTACTCATGTGCCCATTCTGATCAGGATGATCACTCACACATGGAGGTGTTGAAGGAGTTTTGCTTGAGGGTAGGTTCAATTTTACAATCTTTCCCTTTTCCTCTGGTAATTTTCCAACTTCCCCTAGTTAAGTTTCCTAACTAATAATTTTCATGAAATCCATATTTCAAGGTATGGTGTTCTTCGGCCTTGCAACATTTGGACCTATTTTTCTTCTAGCTCCCATAGTTGGTTAGTTTATGAGGGTTTTCCCTAAACATATCTTTATATTTGATAACAAAGCTTTTGTTTCTTTGTTGATTGGCTCGTGTTTTATGCTGGTTGTAAGAAATACTTGTTTTTATTACTTGATTCGATATGGCTATAAGGCCTAACCTTCCTTGGGACAAGACCATGTCTACTAAAATATTCCTTAGAGTTATATAGTATTATTTGTAGTCTAAACTTAAATAATTCCATGTAATTTTTTTTTATTAAGGTTATTCGGTACCCAAAATTATTGCCAAGAGGTTCTCATGTATTGTTAAAATTTCTGGTTCATTTATGGTGAAAGGAACTTCATTTCCA
>APFE031085115.1:0-58979 GCA_000404065.3 Pinus taeda | reverse complement strand
CTTAAAAAACTCATCTTGGGTTAATTCTAGAGTTTCCTAGAAGCATTTGTTACGTGGATTGTTCGCTCCAAGTGGTTCATGCATCCCATCATAGGAGGAACTAATCCCTTGTTGAGAGGAGCTATCCCTTTGAAGGAGGACTCTATCCCTTTGAAGGAGGAGCTCGTAACTGATCTCCATTGCACTATAAATTGAGGCATTGGGTCAGTGGCCAGGGAGGTTAGAAGCTGAACTTTTGAGGGTAAATGCTAGTGAAATCAAGACTTCCTATTTGAGCTTAAGAGGAGATATCACATACCTTTTTGGCCCCATTAGGGAGTGAGTGAAGCTTGTCAAAGTAGAGGAGACTTCTTGTTGGACCCTGGAAGGAGCTTGTACAACGTCAAGGCAAAGGTTGTAAGGTTCTTTCTTTTTGAATTAATACAATCAAGCTCATTTTTCTCAACAAGTATCTTATGCTATTTGCTTCATGGAATCCTTGACTTTCATGTTAAATATGTTTTATAATATTGGATATTTAGGTGTTATTTAATCGTTTTCCTTGTTTGCGCTTGCATGTTTGCGAAGAAGGAACTTACTTGGATCAAAGGAGTGAAGGCATCTCCGAACTTTCGTTGGACATGAGGTAGGCCCTTGAACACATTTGTTTGCCATTATTGATAAAGCACATTTAGAGAAAGACAGTGTCTGGTTGGTTTGTTTGTCATTAGGTCTTCATTAGATTCTAGGAAGGTCTGTCTTGTCCGCAAGATCGACTAATTTTTGGTTGAAAACCCTTGTGCTAGGGTATGCACCTTTCCTTTAGACACAGTGCGTGTGACCGCACTTTGTCCAAAGGGAAGGTGCGGACCACGACCATTTTCCCAATGGAGAAAAAGTCGGTGTCCGCAGGTTCATAGTGGTGGACCTGCGTATCCCGAGTGCAGGTTTTTTTTCCCAAAAAACCTCCTAAAAAATAAAATAAATGACTAAAATGAAAAACTAAACGAATGAAAAATAAGAGGAGGATGATGTGGATTACCTAGTGAAGACGGCATCCGATTCCGACGGTTGGATTCTCCGCAATCCTCTCGGGAAGTTTTCAGAGTGAAAGCACTATTTCCTCACCCAAATCACAAATGGTAAAGATGAATTGTAAAAACCCCTTTTTATAATTTTTTTGAGTAAAAGAATTCTGAATTTGTTTATGTTTCACTTTAAAAAGTTATTATTACGACATTTTTATCTTTTTCAAGCCGGTATGAGTAATGTTCGTGTTTTTGTGCAAGGTAACATGATTATTCAGGTGAAATCGATCATTTTCAACCAGAGTCACCTTTTAAGCCCTTTTCTGACTCCTAAAACATGAAAAGATTGTCGAGTTTTTATTTTAAGCTCGTTAAAACGGAATTGAAAGACGGTCGATTTACAGCTATTTTTTCGACCGTGAAAATATAAAAAGATCGCCGCATTTTTGTCATTTCAAATTCAATATTGGATATAAAACGATGTGTCCTTGGTCGTTTTTTTACTTTTTCAGATCAAAGACACTAATAACGAAAAGTAATCCTTGGTCGTAAAATATCAAGAGGTTCTCTCAGGTATTATTTTATACTTTTTCGGGCTTGAGAGACACAAATTTACGAAAAAGTCAAACCCTGGAGTCTTCTTTAGTTTTTTCAGACTCTCTAAAAATGAAAAACGCTGAGTTTCTCCTATACTGGACTCATTAAAATTCGACAGTAAAGGACTTGTTCTATTATAGACATGAACGAACCACTCCTTCTTAGGGTTTGCATTTCAACTAAGTTGGACTCACCCGAAGGGTGAGCTTATAATCAAGCATGTGTTATCCTCCTCAAGCTTGTAAAAAATAAAGAGGTACTTGCCAGAAATGGTGGGGGAAAAGAGAGAAAAGTGAGTCTGTTTGTCATACTTTATAACCACTCTTGAACACGACACTTTCATTCACCTGGGTTGGGAAATACTTTACCTAACAGTTGATCGAACCATATTGAAAGTCTTCAGCCGGTTTCTGGGTATTAACTTTGGGTCAATTGTCACCAAACCATCTGTCGTGTCGTTATGTGTTCAAGAGCTCAGTGCAAATAATCCATTCATCTGCAAAATGTCTGTCATCCATCTTGACCATCCCTGAGTCAGTTCTTGCAACTAAATTTCTTCAACTTGATCTATGATTTTGTGTCCTGAGCTTGCTTACGATGGATCGCTTTCTATCGACTCCGACTCATTATCTAGAAAGATGATCTAGGAATTGTCAGTACCTTGAGATCTGCATGCCTCAATGGCAGGTTTCTCGTCTTTGACGACAATTTACATCATCGACTTTCGATCAAAGGATTCCATGGCATGTTTGACATGAACACATCTTATCACATTTCATTGATTGTGCTGAGTACTTTGAGAGCCATTGTCATTATTGGTGGTTTCTCTCACGCTTGTTAACAGTTTACATCATTGACTGGTAATCAAGTCGTTTCTACCATGTTCGACTTCGACACATTCAATCACATGGATAGAATCGTACTGTTTCGGGACGTAGAAATGAAGACCCTGGATCTAGTTTATAGCATCCAGGTTGCGAGGAATTTTGTATTCATTATATTATGGACTATTCATAAACAGATGGCTTCGTCCATACTGTGTCCACATGTGTATGTACTTATGATGTGTTACGAGATCATTCCTATGTCAGAGCAGTAGTTAGTCTTCTTGTCAGTTTTCAGTCTCTTAGTTAGTTATTATCTGAGTATGGGAATGCCTACCTTAGCGATGATATGATCTCATATATATATATTTTGCATTGAATGTTTTTACAGGTTCCAACCGGGCTCTCCGCAAGATGATCCTCGAAATGATAAAGCACTTCACCCTTCGTATATGATAAATGAAAAATCCTCATATACTACGGACTTCGCACTTTAGGGGCAATCTTTTACACAAAAATATCGTCACCTTGATTATTTGCAGTCGCTATAGGCCTATCATCACCTATACCATCTTCCTAAGCAAGTGTTAAACCTCAGCTCTTCAAAACAAGCTTGAGAAAAGAGAGAAAGACATCAAAAAAGCAATGTAACTCTGGTTCCACACGTTCTCTTACTTTTTCCTGCGGGCCCACACCTTTTGTTCAAGGTATCTGCGTACTTATACGCTCTGTATGTAAAGGGGAAGGTGCGTACCCCTGTAAAAGTCAAAAGGCGCAATATTTATCTTAAAAAACTCACTTGGGTTAATTCTAGAGTTTTCTAGAAGCATTTGTTACGTGGATTGTTCGCTCCAAGTGGTTCATGCATCCCATGAGAGGAGGAACTAATCCCTTGTTGAGAGGAGCTATCCCTTTGAAGGAGGACTCTATCCCTTTGAAGGAGGAGCTGGTAACTACCCTCCATTGCACTATAAATTGAGGCATTGGGTTAGTGGCTAGAGAGGTTAGAAGCTGAACATTTTTTAGGGTAAATGCTGGTGAAATTAAGACTTCCTATTTGAGCTTAAGAGGAGAGATCACATACCTTTTTGGCCCCATTAGGGAGTGAGTGAAGCTTGTCAAAGTAGAGGAGACTTCTTGTTGGACCCTGGAGGGAGCTTGTATAACGTCAAGGCAAAGGTTGTAAGGTTATTTCTTTTTGAATTAATACAATCAAGTTCATTTTTCTCAACAAGTATCTTATGCTATTTGTTTCATGGACTCCTTGACTTTCATGTTAAATATGTTTTATAATATTGGATATTCAGGTGCTATTAAATCGTTTGCCTTGTTTGTGCTTGCAGGTTTGCGACGAAGGAACTTACTTGGATCAAAGGAGTGAAGGCATCTCCGAACTTGCGTTGGACATGAGGTAGGCCCTTAAACACATTTGTTTACCATTATTTATAAGGTGCATTTAGAGAAAGATAGTGTCTGGTTGTTTTGTTTGTCATTAGGTCTTCATTAGATTCTAGGAAGGTCTATCTTGTTCACAAGATCGACTAATTCCACATGACAGAGATGCTTAAGCTACTCAAAACTTCTCTGACATTCCAGGGTCCATTTGAATTCTCTTCCCTCTTTCTGTATTGAGGTGATAGGGTATGCTACTCTTGAGAAGCCTTCTACAAAGCGTCTATAATAACTAGCTAATCCCATAAAGGACTTGATTTCTGCTACATCTTTCGGTACGGGCCATTCCATGATGGTCCTTATCTTTTCAGGGTCCACTGCAATCCCCTCTTTTGTGATTACATCGCCTAAATATTGTATTTCTTCCTTGAAGAAATATCACTTGTTGAACTTAGTGCACAACTGGTGTTCTCAGAGGGTTTGTAGCACTAATCTGAGGTGCTCCTTGTGCTCTTCCTTAGCGCAAGAGTATATCAATATATCATCGATAAATATCAACACAAATATGTCCAAATATCGATGAAATACGTTGTTCACTAAGCACATGAAAATTGCAGGGTTGTTGGTTAGCCCAAAGGGTAGCACCACAAACTCCTAATGCCCATACCTTGTTCTAAAAGTTGTTTTAGCGATGTCTTCCTCCTTAATCATGATCTGGTGGTAACCTAATCGCAAGTCAATATTGGAGAATACTGATGCACACTTCACCTGATCGAAAAGTTCATCAATCTGAGGTAGGGGATACTTATTTTTGATGGTCAGTTTGTTCAGCTGGCGATAATCTATACACATTCGAAGGGTCCCATCCTTTTTCTTAACGAATAACACTGGGCCTCCCCATGAGGATACACTGGGGCAAATATAGTTTCTGTCCAACAGTTCGTGTAGCTGCATTTTTAACTCTGTCAACTCAGGTACACTCATTATATAAGTTGCTCAAGATACGGGTGTTGCCCCTGGTATCAATTTGATAGTAAAATCTATATCCCTCTTAGGCGGCAGTCCGAGAATCTCTTCTGGAAACACATATGCAAATTCTTGTATTACAGGGATGTTACCTAGGATGGCTGTCTTATCCTTCGAATTTGCATAGCCCACCTAGATAGCATAAATCTGACACACCTTCCTGATGCATTTTGCTAACTGGGATGTAGTTATTGGCCGAACTTGCACTGGCCGTTTAATTCCTTGCATCTCTTGCCTCTCTCCAAGTTCGTCCCTACAATAAATGGTCTTTGTTTTGTAGTTAACCAATGTCCAGTGTTTTTCTAACCAGTCCATACCAATCAGAACATTATATGAACCTAGGGGGAGCACGTTTAAATCTGCCATTATTGGCTGCCCTGCTATTATCAAAGGGTAGTTATTGACTTTTGCCAGCACTCGCCTCTTGGCCCCTGTAGCTAGCTGTACTAGCCATGGATTATTGAATTTAACAGGTTGCAGATTACAATGTTCTACTACCTTTGGACTAATATAACTTAATGTGGCTCCAGGGTCAATTAAAACAACTACAGTAAGGTAAGAAATTTTACCTTTAAATTCCACCATGGTCGGCTGGTACTCCACCTGATGGTCGTCCAGGGCTACATTAATCCTTCGTATGCTATGTCCTACATCGCTCACTGTCGATGCTTCTTGGATTTGAGACAATTGTTCGGTTCCCTTTCGCTGCGGGCAGTTTTTGACGTAGTGAGGTCCTCCACAACCCTAGCACTGCACTGGGGGTCTTGCTACCAGTTCACTGTCCAATCTTGCATGCTGTTCACTGACTCTGGATTCACTGGTTGGCTTGGATTTGAATGAGCTTCTTTGCATAGATCTGTTGTTCTATCCCTTTCTCATTCCGTTACTTCCACCACTATGACTTCCTTTGTTGTTTCCAGTTGGCTTATTTCCTCTTTTCTCACCCCCTCTTTTGCCCGAAGCTTCTCCTTTCTGTTTATTCTGTTGGTAACATATCCTGGCTTTGCGATAGCTTCGTCCATCATCTTAGGATTGTCAAACTCAATCCTTTCCTACACATATAGGGGTAAACTACTAACAAATCTTTGCACCTTAGCTTTTTCTTCTTGAATATAAGGCACATAGTGAAGCAAGGAAGTAAAACGGGCAATAAATTCATCCATGGTCTGCTGCCCCAATCATAAGTCATGGAATTCCCTTGCCATTTTTTCCTATAAATTCTGAGTCAGATATCTTTCTTTGAAGTACCTTTCAAATTTCTCCCAAGTTATGGTCTGTTCGCTTACCCCCTTTACGATCTTGACTTCTTCCCACCACAGGGTCGCTTTCCCCTGTAATTGGAATATGGCTAATCGAGCCTTTAGATTATGATTATATTCATATAGCTGGAAGTATTTGTTCATATTTATTAACCATGCCTCAGCTGCTTCCTCATATTCCCCATCAAAGTGTGGAGGTTTAATCTTACGAAATTCTCCCTATAGCTTTATCCGTTGCCTCTTTGATGTATGTTGTTCAGATGCATTATCAGATTGTTCCTCCCTCTCTTCTGACCCTTCAGGTTCCGTATGACGGTTCTGTTCCTCTGACATTCTCTGCTATTCTGCACTGGGGTTAGCTGGCAGCTCGTTTTGTCTGTTAGACAGGCTTTTTAGAATTCTTTCATGTTCCATCGTTAATCATGCATTATCCTCACGCAACCGTGCCATTTCATTTTTCAATTCCTTCACCATTTGTAAAATAGCCTGGTTTGTATTACCAACTTCCTCTCTGAGCTGTACCCATAGCTCGAGATTACTCTCAGGTCCAAATACAAGTCCCTGACCCATCGCATATCTACGTGATGCATTGTCCCCCCTTCACATATTGTCAGTCTTCCGTGTTCTTGCCTTTAACATGGAAAAGTAAATCAACACTTTAACTATTTCTTTCCTATGAACTGCTTAAATAGGGACAAAATAATGGTATGTGCTACTCTCTTGATCATTTTTTCAATTTCCAACTTAGAATCTCTGTTTTACTGTCAAATTCAATTTAATGTAAATTCCGAGAGGCCTCAGTTTTGTAACCTGGATTTGATACCACTTGTCACATACCTCGGGATAATTTTTTTTTTTTATTTACATCGTCATAAATCTAATGTTAACTTCATGTACGAAGAATGATTTTCAATTTAATTCTCCTTGTCTTATGTACCACTGAAGGATAATAAGGTTAACACCATTCTGCATTTCCGTTGACGGAATCAATTATCTGTCGTATGCATTGTACAGAAGGCTTACTGTTGGTAGCACCAGCGCTTAACACCCGACTATTGCATTTATTTTCTTCGGCTCATCCACATGAACGGATGAGGTCCAAGAGTCTTCTGAAGTTCACACCCTCGGTTATCACCACCTCGCTCGATGGTGGGGATGGGTTGATGGTCATCCAAGGGTTGTGCTGCACCGAACATTCCCTTCTTGGTTTATTTGATGGCACAAGGCACAAATCAACATTCCCAAGGATCCCACAGAGGCTCTAGCAAGCAAGCTCTAAACCGTTCAGACTCTATGCTGCTGCAGGATTGTCGTGGGTCCTTTAGTCCATCAAGCAACCATCCAGAGGGCATCACATGCTATCGTAATGTGTTTTAAATTCATTATTCCCGACCCTTGTAATCTTTTTGAGAATTTTAATTTGTTTGAATAATGAATGCTATGTTTTATTTTGGTCTCATGGTGAGTGCAGTATTGTTCAGCCTTCCGAGCCTGCTTGTGGAAAAGAATGTCTCCTTCCAACATTTTGATTCAACAGACTTCCCTACAGGTATGTTCATTCTGAGTCGCTCCATGGACATATTCCAGTGTTGATGGTTTCATGTAATGTTTGGTAACGGATGGGGTTTCTCTCCCTCGTACCTCTTGACACAGTCCAATGGCCCAAAGCCTTACCCCTTTTCCACTGTTGGTCACAGATAGTGATAGGATGTTCACACTAGACTCATCCTGCACCCCTCTGGTTGCAAGAGTTTTGGTTCTAGGAGGAGCCAAACTGAACCAAGATGGGTTTAGCAGTATTAATTTATGTGGGCGTGCTCTTGGATTTTTTGAGTTGTTTGTATTTAACTCTTTTTATTTCAGAATATGAATGGGTAAATCCTTGGTGAATGTCTCTCACCAGATTGCAATGTTTAACAAAATATTAGTACTTACTATTTCTAGAAACATGATATTTGTAACCCTCATGGCTTTGCTAAGTACTATATCAGAGTATTGTTTGTATTCCTTTGTATGAGATGCTAAAAGTGATGGTTGCGTAGCTTTCTGGCATAATAGCCAAAGATTAAGGGGATTGTTTATGGTTTTTCTAAAGTTATTACATAGTTTCTGGTCATCTCTTAATTTAGTTATTGCACAGTTTCTTACATTGACATATGTCTGCGAATAGACGATTGGCAAAACCCTCCTTACTGCTTTCGGTAAAGAAAATTACCAGAAGAAATTGCATGACCCTATTGTTGACATTTCCAGGCATGTATATGGATATATGTTTGTGCTTTGTAGCCCCGATCAAGACTGGCTACCAATAATTGGTTTTACATTTTGAATTAATTCTCTTCCAGAACCTAATACCTCTACCAGGAATCTTTGAAATACTGCTCTGCCACAGTAATGTAAATAATTTTGTTCCAAAATTTACAAGTTGGCTGGAAGATGTTATTCATGTATATGCTTGAATATTTGCTTCTATCATTCATTTATATGCTTAAATATCTAATTCTGTTATAGTTTCGTTGGAAATTAGTTTTTGTGCAAAGGTGATTTATCAAGGGTTCAGTGTGTCCACTCTTTTGATACAATTCTAATTTATTTCTACCCTTCGATATTATACTATAACCTGTCCATTTTCTTATCTTGCCTTAATCGCAACCAAAGTTCAACAAAATCCCCAAGACTTAAATATTAATCCTCCATGCTATGTTTTTGATCCAATTGTTATTACTTCTTGCTGCATGATAGCTTTCTGTTAGTTCCGACAAGGGTTTTCCCTAGGGGATAAGACATCTGTTGTCCAATTCTGTAGTAACCCTTTACTAATTTCTGGTTCTACCGTTATGCTCTTGTCTAGTTACAATAAGACTATAGCTTTTACGGCTGAGGGCTATTTACTGTACAGAAAAGTTTGTGTGATTAGTCCACAGACCCCAGTCTTTATTCTCGAATTCCCTTGCTCAAGGTATTTCTGCCACCACACAAGTTTTTTTGATTTCTTCTTTACAATTGACTTGGGGGTAAAAGAACACTATTTATATACAATTATCTACCAATAGATCAAATAAGATAGATCCCTCACCCAATTCTCATGCAGAAACATATAAAATATTGAACGTATTTCCTACCAGGAAACTTAGCAGATAATTTTAACAGATGTCCAAGAAATTTTTCCTACTTACCTGGTCTCTGCCTGGCAGATAAGATTCCTCAGTGCTTCACCTAGAATTCCTTCTCCTTCTCTATTTGACCACCCAACCGTGAGACTCGTCTTTCAAGACCAGAGTCTCCCCCCTAGCTTTCACTTGCCAGATCACTATCCTCAGCAAGAATGCACTCAGTTCTTGGCTATCTAGTCATTACTAGACTTAGCCTCCATTTTCATTTTTCCTCCTCTCTGCCTGTCCTTACAGCATAGATTTTTTTCCTTCTTCCTGCTTTTTCCTGGAAGCCTTCCAGTTAGGGGAGGTAGTTTGATTGCAGCTTTTAACAACTGTCTTTTCTCAACTTCCTCCTTAGAAGTTGCCAATATTTCAAGAAACATTTCTCATATATATATATATATATATATTATATATATACATATATATATTATATTATATTTTTAAAGAACACAATAATAATAATAGCACTATAAGTTTATTTAGTTCTATCTTTTACCACAATGAAAATCAAATATTTACATTTCCTGGGACATCACATATGAGCTTGCCTATAACCCTAACATCTGCAAACCAACGGTCAATCGCTTTCAGAAATGGGAATTGATATTCAAGGGAGATTTTCAAAGGCACTTCCACACAAGTTAAAGTCTTTTTTAGGCTAAAGTTAATCATAGTAAATGACAATTTAAGAATTACTTCCGATGTAAATTCACTACCAACTATCATAACCATATTATTAAATAATACCCATTTGTAAAAATATACCTATATGTAGTATTTCATATCTTTTATATTTCAATTGATATCATTCGAATATGTCAATCAAATTTATAATGTGAATGTGATTGTGATTGTAAAATTATTAGAGAATATAGCACAAATATGGATTAGTTGAAGAATAATGGTACAACTTGCAAGAATTGAAAAGAAAATTAGGATTGAGAATGAATTCAATTATGCGATATTGGTTTGAGAATCAATACATAATGAAACTAAGTTAAGCCTAGTTGTACATGCCATTACTAACTATAATTAAAACTAAATAAACCCAAGTGCACAACATAGGTAAGCAGTTGAGATAAACTAATACTAAGTGCACATCAAATGTAAGAAATCCATTTTACTAGTTAAAGTGTGCATCACATACAAGAGTTGAACTTAAGTTAATCCCCCCCCTTCCCCCCTCGTAGCTTAGTTGAGTGTGATGCAAAATGATTGGATCCCAGCGACAAAGCCATTTTAGGTACCTATGTACAATGCATAAAAAAGAGGAAAGAGGGAAAAGCAAGTGGGAGGAAAATCACCCCTCAAAATATAATGCAAAAGGTAGAGAAAAGACAATTGCTAGGCACTTGTTTCCTTCACCGCAAGATGATCTTGTAGAAATTGAAACTTTCGCTCAGTGAGTGTCTTAGTGAAGATGTGAGTAGTTTGCTCAACACTGAGATAATACTATAGATTGATGATCCTAACTGTTTCTGCATAAGTTTGTGGATTTGATGCATGCCTGATATAGGAATGCATGGGAAGATATGGCTCCATAGCTAAGAGCGTTTGTGGAGCTTCCTCAAAGTGAGCTATAGTGACATAATCATCTAAGAGATCACTCATGTTCTACCATTTTTGTGATGAAGTTGGTCGAGAATCTTCTGAACTGTATGAGGAAGTATTATCTTGATGTTCAACGACTAGTGGTCCCACATCTGTCGTAGGAAAAGGTTCATCTAGATCAAAATTTTGATATGAAGTATCATCTCAATTCTCATAAATTAATGGTGAGGAAAACTTTGTAATAGGTTGATCTGGTGGTGCATGAAAAAAATCTTCCTCAAAATTTATACTCCTTTCAATAAAGAGGTCTTCGGTGTTGATATCATGTAATATGTACCCTTTGACTTCATTTAAATATACAAAAAACATGCATTCCTTGCTATGAGGCTACAAATCATTTCTCTTCTCTGTAGGAATGTGAGCACATGCTCGAAGTCAAAAGATGTAGAAATGACTGACCTCGAGTTGCATGCCATTCCAAGCCTCAAAAGTTGTTTTTTGGTAAAAAATTTATGAGGATATATATTATGGATGTATGTGATGTAATTGATAGCTTCGATGCAAAATTTTAATGGAAGAGATCTTAAATATGAAATGTAATTGGCCATCTCTTTTAAAGATCTATTCTTACTTTCAACCACCCCATTTTGTTGTGGAGTGTAAGGAACTGTATGATGCAACTATATTCCTGCTTCATTACAAATATTTTGGATATTTGTGTTGACATATTCTTTCCCATTATCTATGTAGAGGATCTTGATGCATTTTCCAGACTAATTTTCCACATGGGCTTTGAAAATATTTAGATGTTGAAACACATTAAACTTGAGTTTCAAGAAATAAACCCAAGTGAATCTTGTGTAATTGTTTATAAATGACAACACATATATTATTTTGTCATTGAAGGTATTGGAAATGGACCCATGATATCATTGTGTACAATCTCTTATGGTGAATATGCTCTCGATGCATGCGACTCCTTGAACTTGTCTTATGGATGCTTTCCAATAGTCCATCCATTACAAACACCATTTGAAAATTCAATAGCCAACAATTGTTTAGCGATCCCTTACTTGCTAAGTTGTTGCATATATACGAAATTCAAGTGCCAAAATCTCTCGTGCCAAATCCTACTTTCTTCATTGACATGTTTAAGTAGAAAAATAGAATCTCACAAAGGAACAAAATAAAAAAATGTATACATAAGAGATTGATCATTTACCTTGCCAAATGTAATCTTAAAGTTGGTTTTCATATAAGAAATACTCATAGAATCTAGGATAAATTTGACTTTCCTTATGGTGCGAGTGTTTATCATTTGATACACTGAAAGAAGATTCACAGAAGGACTTGGAGTATGCGAGACATTGTCAAAATTTCCATCTTCAAATTGCACTCTTCCTTGTTCAGTTGCTTCAACTGCAAAATTTTCCCCCATGAGAATAGGAGGTCCCACGTATGCATGTAGAGAAGAAAAGGGTTCCTTTGAAGCAATTGTATGATTTGAATCTACCGAATCAATGATCTATTCTTGTGGTGTAGAATGAAGGGCAATTAGATCTTGACCATTATCCCTTGTTTCTAATGGATTTTCCTCTGTCTTCTTTTTGGCACTTTCTGGAACGTGATGAGCAAGATTATTTCGCTGATGAAACTTTGCCATTAGATCAATAGTTTTCTTAGTGGAATATCATTCAAGATGATATCCTCTATTATAAAAATAATACTTGGAGTTTCCTTTCTTTCCCTTCTTACCCTTCTAGCTAGAAGATTCATTTGGAGGTTTGGGATTTCCTCACTTTCATGGATCTAGATCTCTTGCCTTTCCTTTTCCTTTGGATTGTTGATTTCATTTCAAGTTGAACTCTCCTTTTTAATGCATGACAAGTGTATGTGGATTTGAATACTTTAATCAACATATTTTGATGAGCTTATACTACTCATGAATGAGAGACTCAATAAATGAATCAAGTTTGGGCATTTTCCATTTATGTCTAGTTGCAAGTCTAACTTTATGAAATGTGGAAACAAAAAATTATTTTTTAGGACCCTATTTAGAGAAAATAAAAAGGATAAATTGACGATTGTCCTTCAATTCATCGATTATACAATCTTGTAATTATAAAAGAAATTATTTCACTTTTGCATAGAAATTTAGAATATTCTCAAAGTTGTTTGAATCTATGAAATTTAGCTCAGTTTCAAGAATATGATCCCACATCTCATCTTGCATTCCAAATAAGTTCTCTAACGCTATCCAAACTTCATTAAGAGTGGTGCATGTGTCCAAATGGAAACACAATGATGGAGATATGGTGAATAATAGAAAACCAAAAGCCTCACCCATCCCATTGAAGTATTTCAATTTTTCAATATGGAATTAGGTTCATCTTTGGTATCAGTAACTATCTGATAGAAGTCTTTCCCTCTGAGGTGAAGAAAAATATTTGGCTTCCATTGGATGTTGTTATATGGAGTAAGAATATTTGAAGATGGGAAATCCATTTGATCCACGTGGATATTGTTGGATACCATCCTATTCCACCAAAACCCTCAACATTTTTCTGTCAATTTTTTCAGTTTTCTTAATTGTAGCACAATTTACTATTTTTGGTAATTTTTCAGGGTCCTGGTCCATTTTGAGGCCCTAAAAAATGTTTCTTTGGAAAAATACCTTGGAAAATTTAAGGATAGATTGAATCATCAGCTGTAGCCCTTGGAGAGATCTTTCCAAAGAGGTATGATATGCATCAAACAAAGATAATATGACCAAGTTATGACCCAGGGAAGTTGGCTACCAGCTAACCCCAATGAGGCCCATAAACTCTTGGTGTTACATATCCTCAAGTTAGGGTTTTGGTTGCTTAGGGGTTTCTGTTATTTTGAAATAATAAAAAGGCCCTTGAGCCTCATTGTAACTCAATTCAGAGGTAATTAGCCACCACATCTCTTCTCAGACATAAGCTACCATTGCTCGAGCTAGTCTTATTTCCATTCTATTTATAAGCATATTTTAGTATTTGACATTAATGAAATGAAGTTTTATTCCTGCTAGATCTATGTATTTATGTTTATATCTGTAATTTGTTGTGTTCCTATTTAAATCCAGATTAGTGGTATCAGAGAGGTTTACTCTTTCTCTATATTTCTTTGCATGTTTGCAATGAGGTTGCGATATAAGGTGTTAGGGCTCAATCTCATTGAACCTTTGCAAGATCAACCTCAAAAACCCTGACATTCGCCCATGGAGGAAAAAAATAAAGATGAGGGTGCAAGAGATCCTATCAAAATATAGCTTGGGGAGGCCCTCAAGAAACAAAGGAATGCGATGATGGATAACTTTGCCTAGATCCTTCAACAATTTCCACCACCGACGCATCTAGATCTAGAAGCCACTATGGAGGATCCACATGCTTTAAGGTAAAAGTAAGCTTTGACATTCCCATATTTGAGGGAAAAATAGATGAAGATTTCATAGATAAATGGTTAAATATGTTAGAAGGATATTTTTCTATTCATGATTTTTCCAACTGGGAAGCATTACCATGCTCTTCTCAAAGCTGCCCCCCATGCCAAAAACTAATGGGAAACCTATTGTGAGAATACAACTGAAAGTACGACCTCATTGTTTTCAACCTCTCCCACCGGGAAATCATTCTGGGATTCCATCATGGACTAGTACTACCCTGTCAGGAGCTATGAGGACAAATACATAAAGTGGACCATGCTGTGGTAGGGAAGGAACCAAGATGTACCGATGTTTACCAATACTTTTGATACCCTTCATAAGAATTTAGGTATCAAGTATTTTGAGAAACATTTGGTACTCAAGTACCGCAACAGCCTACACAAATACATTTAGGATGAGATGGAGTTCCTAGATATCTCCTCGCTCAGCACGACATACAAATATGCCATCGAGATCAAGCAAAAGTTTAAATAGAAGAAGTGAGACTTTGGATCTATGAAAGTGAAGCAAGGGAAAGGTGCCCCCACGCCATAGAAAAATGGGAAAAGCCAAGGCAGGATGACCTCAGACAACCTGCCAAAGCCACAAGCAAAGGAAACTACTATGAAGTGAAATAAGGACATGGAAAAGTGGTGTGAGTTCCATAAGAGCTCCACTCACAACACAACTGGGTGTTGGGCCAAGCAATGACTAGTGGCCGAGATGAAGGCTTCGAAATCAAATGCATGTTCTGACTTTGAGTCAGAACCAAACAAGAGGAATGACAAAGAGAAGAAGATTATCCATGTGGAGCCCAACGTCACTATTTTCACAATGAATATCTAGAATGAGGAACCTATAGATCCATAGGAGGAGGAGCGTCTCCTCCACTCACAGATGTGGGTAAAGAGTTCCCTGCTATAGTTCACTATCGACAACAGGAGCTAAAAGAACCACATTGTAGTAGAGGTCATGAAGTGGCTGGGCTTACCGATGACATCACACCCACAACCGTACACCATCGGGTGTCCTCACCAAGGACGAGATCTTCGCATGAGCCAACAATGTCACCTTCCATACAACAACAAGCCCTTCACAGATGAGTTATTATGTGATGTTGCTCCCCTTGATGTTTGTCATGTATTATTATTCAAACCATACTTGTGGAAGACACATGTTGTGTGTGAGTCAAGGCCTCACACTGTTATTGTTACCTTGAGAAATGGGTTCTACAGGATACTGCAGGTAGCATTGCCTATGGCCATCTCTCTGGTTACTGTAAAACAATTCAGTAAGCTGATTTCCAAAACCAGGAAATTTGTTGTTGGGTAGTGGACCCCCCACGTAATGGTTTTGGGGCTCAAAGCCCACAGTTTTGAGTAAAAATATGGTTAAGGTTCCGCAAAGTGCACAGAGCGTGAATTGTAATGGGGTAAAGTCCAAGGGTAGTCTGCCCTAAAATGTTATAGGTTAATCTAGAATGTGTCAGCTTTACCATGGTCCGTAGACCATGGGAATGTATAAATAGAGCAAGGCTCTAGGTTTAGAAGACAATTTTTGGATAATAGCTTTGATGTATGGGTTTGCGAAAGAAAGAGTAATCTGAGTCTGTATGTCCGAGTTGCGGGTAGTAGAGGGGAGAGTAGGCTCTGCAGCTATGTGCGCAGACAACTGATAGAGTCCACAGCTGATTCTATGGACCCCTGCAACTGTGTGCCCAAGGTGCAATTGTATTGTACTAAGCGGAAGATTAATAAAGATAAGTGTTCATGAACTACTGTGTATCTGATTGCAAATATGAATGTTTATGCCTATTTTATGGTTTTACGAAGTATATAATTGCTCGCATTTGGTTTAATTGTTAAATGCTCAATTAAATATTGTAGAGAATAAATCAGATCTATAATAGCTGCAATAAGACTAAGGATCTAAGAAAAACCTATTCGTGGATCTTCGCGAAGGACAAACTACTGCGCGGAATAACAGAAGTGCATAGATCAGGTTGCGAGCCATCCAGACCTCATTAAGATATCCCTAGGGTGCAGAAACCTGGTTCTAGCACCGTCCCATACTAGCTCAGGTGAGACTTCAGCCTGTGCTTCATGGATTGTTGCCGGAAGTGCCAGTAGTACGAGATTTGTTTGGCTAAAAACTCTTCTGAACCTGGGTTAGGGCCCCATAAGCAAACATATTTGTAAAAGAGGTATGGTAAATTAATAAAAATATAAATAAATGAGAGGTATGGTAAACAAATAAAACATTTTTTTATATTTACTCCATAAGTCACCTTATATTTACGAACACTCAAAAAATGTGTTATATTTAGGTGAAACCTATGGGCAAAATACTATGGGACAAATACCATGGGATAGCTTATTATTAATACCATGCAAAAAAACATTATTAACCCTAATATTAGTATTAATAAAAATAAAAATGAGACATGGTAATGACCCATGGTATTC
Organism: Pinus taeda; assembly: GCA_000404065.3. Classification (NCBI taxonomy): domain Eukaryota; kingdom Viridiplantae; phylum Streptophyta; class Pinopsida; order Pinales; family Pinaceae; genus Pinus; species Pinus taeda. Next base: position 42,252 of record APFE031085115.1, on the reverse strand, counting down.
ACCAAAGTGGCACATGGTATTGACCCATGGTATTCACCTAGAATGTAGCCTATTTAAATGGGGGAATTAAACCAGCATAGATCCATCTTTACTCTAGATCTACTAACCTCCGAGAGGTATCAAATATCGTGATATGCGAACTAGCATAGAGTGAAAAAATATTTGATCCCTATCGGGGCTTGGTGGATCAGGAGTAAAAATGTATGTTGTAATTTAATGTATGTTAAACATTTTAGCTTGGTTAAAATAAAAAATAAAATAAAAGTCAACTATTAATTTTATTAAATTTTATAAATTACTAATAGTAATTTTTAAGCTCCAGGTTTATGATAACCCATGGTATTAACCCATGTTAATACCATGGTATTCATGTGAGCATAGACTATTTAAATGGGAAATTCTATCACCTTAGATCCATCTTAATTCTGGGTCTACCAAGTGCTCAGAGGGATAAATAGATTTCATCCCCCTAAGAGTGGTAGATGTGGAGTTAAGATGGATATAGGTTGGTTTTTATAATAGTGAAGATATTAAATAGATCTAGGAAATTATATTGTAAAAACATCTTAAGGTGAATGGTTAAAGCATAGACATTGGGCAAGTATATTTGTATAGTTCTATTTTAAAGTGAAACAAATCCAGGGCTAAAAGAAATGGATTGATTGCACTAGTCATCCTTTTATAACTTTCCAGCATAGGCTGGAGAAAACAGATTGCAATTTGGGTAATTTTTCTAACTGCAAATAGGAACATACTTATGTATTCGTAGGGTGGTGGTGAGGTCCGTAGAAGTGATGAATTCAAATTTTTCTTGGCTTTATATATAGTATTAGTTTTTTTCTCATGCTTTCAGTGAATGACACCGGTGAATTTTATCCTACACCCACTAGGTTATCGATATGTAATTTCGGTAATTTTGATTTCGAAAGATATTTTAAAGAAATGCAGTGATTTCATTTGTGTATTCAATAAACAGAATATTCTGATGGAATTATGCATTTGTGGTTTGGAGAAGTATCAGTGGTGTGACATCAATTGTCCTCAAGCAGAGGCTTTAGTTTTACTCTTTTCTGCAATAAAATACTTTCTTCCATCATTTTTGAGTTCCATGAAAAATTTGAAAGTCCTAATAGTATTAAATTATGGGTTCAAGAGAGACATAGTATTCAATTATGGGTTAAAGAAATCCACACTGAATGATCTATCGGCCTTATCTTCACTTAGTTTAATACTATTCACTTGGAGAGGCTACATGTGCCCCCACTTCAAGAGCATAGTAAAGTCATGTAGAACTTAGAGAAGCTATCTTTAAGCTTTTAGTGAATATTGGAAAAATGTCTAGGTTCAATAACACCCAGTCGAGCATTAAGCTTCCAATAATGCTAGATTTTGACCTGGAGCACTTTTGTGATTTGGAGGAGATGCCCCCTTGTATTTGTGACACATCTTCAGTTGTGAATTGGACTATTACTAACTATCATTTCCTTTGAAAGTTACCTGATGACATGGGGAACCTCAACTCTTAAGAATGTTAAGGAAGGAAAGAAAGTACATTATGCTAAGTTCTCTTATGCTTTTCAAGTTTTTCTTGGATATCTACAACGTTTCAGGTAGGAATGTACATTCTGTTAATGAAAATTTGTCTTGATAGAAAGGTCCAATTTCAAATTCTAATGCTTTCAAAAAACATTGTATAATTGTAACGTTTCTAAAAAGAAAGCATACTTTTTCAATTTAAGTATCATGATCCCATATTCCAACTTATTTTTCAGTAACCAATTAGGCTTTGTAGCTTTGAATAAATCCATGTCTTTTGATAAGATCCTCTTCCAAATTAGAACACAGTTTCCTTTTGGCAATAACCACATACAATGTCTTGATTTTGTTATTGAGAAAATAGAGGTTGTGAAATAGGCCTGTGCCATACAAGGACTTGATTCATTGATTATGTATCAATTATGGCCCTTGATGTAACAATGTCTTGATTTTGTTGCTTGAAAATAGAGGTTATGCTTTACTATTTCACAGAATTTCTTACAATCTGTCCATAAGTATTGATTTGTAATCTCAGTCACTGAGGGATGACAGTAATGAAAAAGGTAATATTCCATGGTTTGAAGTTCCCATATTACTAAATATTTAAATATATCACCACAATTTAATTGTTAGTTAAAGGAATTGTGTTTGATTTGTAAACAATTCATTGCTTGATTTATAGATTTTGATTTTTTTCCTTTTTTATATTTTTCTCAGATTTGGTATGAGATATCTTCCAAGATTTGGGTTCCCTTGTTTCCCCACCATAGCTACGAGGTTCAGATGCTATCATTAAATATTCTCGGAATGTTACGACCTTTCCACTAAGTGTGTTTTGAAACATTGTTGTTGATTTTCCATGGTGTTAACGTAGATAAGCACTGCAACTAGTGCCATTATTTAGATTAAGTGTCGAAATGTAGGTGGTCTTGTAATGATGGAGTGATTGTTTTCTAGCTACTAAGGCCATATGCATTTTTATCTCTTATGTTGTCCTAAGATATTGAAATTCAGAATAAGAATTGAGGTCTCGTTTCCACTGTAGATTGTAGTCAGTTTCTTGAACATAATATATAGTAGATTATCTTTTACTAATCAACTATGGATGTGATCCCTCGTAGGAAAGGAAATTCAAAGTGATTTTGATTTCACATTGATTTGTCAAAACATCCATAGAGGAAAGGAGATTCAAAGTGACACTGATTTCACACTGATTTGTCAAAATGGAGGCAAGAGAAAAGGAAACTTTGTATTCAACAATGCTCTTAATTTCATATGTACATGCACAGACATATTAGTATAAAATATTGAAGGGTTGACTAAGTAATATTTTCCATTCCACTACATTTTTACAGCTTGTAAATAAATAACTCGGAACAATTCATTACACTACTTGTTATTCTTTATTAATTATTGGTTAAGATTTTGATATTGAACTAGCTAAGATTTTTCTTCCTTATGTGAAATTGTGTGTTCTATAATGTTTCTTTTCCATTTACTATGTATAGCATATAAAGTGTGTCTAATGGAGTAGGAAGATTGGAAAGTCTTGTGATCCTTGAACTATGTTACAAGGAAGAAACCTAGTGGATCAGGGTAGGTGCATCCCCACAAAGGGCCCACAAATACCAAAGTTGGTATTGGCTAGTGCCTTGAGCTAGAAAATATCCTCTACCCTTGTATTAACAGTGAATCTAGAGAGGAATCTAATATTATCTTTATAATATTTATATCAGTTAATATTGATGAATAGAATTCATGAGACATGAGCTAGGATGTCCTCGCAAGGTGGTTGCTGATTATTGGAAGCTATTATGGCCATTATGTCAGGCCAGGTGGTCACACTCCCTTGATCCTGAGCATGATTGTGATCAAGATGGAAGACTTCATATTCTAGATTGATTGTTAAGCAGTGATAGTTAGTGGGCTCATTCACAAAAGCTTCCATTTCACTAATCCATTTTATAAAGTTGTCGGATTCAATTTCTAAAGGTTTTAATTACACTATAGAGTTGAGTTCTAAGAGAGTTGTGATTCACAGTGTTAAGTATAGCAGCTATGACACTTGAATGAAGACAGTAGAGGTATCAGACTTTTTTATAAGCTTCCTTGCATATTATAAGGGACTTGGTTGGCTCTTTTATAATTTTATAAACAAGTTCCATGTCGTGGAAATGTGAAAAAAAAATAGTGATATTACCACCATGTGGCTCTTGTCATATATGGTTTTACACTTTTTCAAAAAATTCTCTAAGAGTTCACAATGCTAAGATTCACTATGACTTTACAAAGTTTTATTATTTAATGAAAGACTCACCAAGATCTTATAATAATTTATAATTGAGTAAAATATTCGTTGTTCTTGGTGAGAAATTCACCAAAAAATATATATACATATTATATTATTGATAAAATCAACTTCCATTTTTCCTATATACCATGGAGATTCAGCAATTTATTCTACATATAAATTTACGGGGGGTTCTTAAAATTTTACCTATAGTACACATGCTAGAGGCATCTGAAGATAACATCGCGTGGGTCGTAGATCATTGGTTGGATCGAATAATAGGAGGGTTTATCACAGAATTCGTGATAGACACAACTGTCAGCTACAATGAAACCAAAAGGTGTTTTCTCAAAGGACCGTGAGGTAAGTATATCAAATCGTTGAATACCTAGATTAAAATGTTGTTATGTGAAAAATGGGTTATGTGAATCCATTGATGTCTACGGTAACATGGAGCAGAAGAGGCTACCAAGGGATCAAAGGATTAGAGAATAGTCCGCTGATTTCACTTTCGCGGGAAAGCAAGGAGGAGCTTGCTGGGTTTTCTATGAGAAGTGCAGTTCGGCTGATAAAGAAACGCATTCCACAGCTACCACCCTTATCCACAATGTTGCCTTCTTCACCTCCATCCACCCCATCTCCACCTACCCCACCTCCACCACCTCCACCACCTCCAAGGGTTGGAATGACGAGTGCGATCAAGTTTCCCGTGTTTATGGGTGTATGAAATGATGAACCAAATCAATTCTGGTTTGTGGTAAAGGCAGTATGGGAAGCCCAAGGCATTATGGATGATATAATTAAAAAAGATACCTTGGTGAGCACATTGTAGGATCGCCCATTGGCATGGTATATTAAGCGCTCTAGTGATCATTTGAATGTCTGAATTGCGGAGATCTAGGATGCCTCGAACAAAGAGTTCAATCAACCAAAGTCAGAAAATCAGTCAATCATCGGATTTAAGGAAATTTCTATGCTTCCAGGTGAGACTCCATGGGATCTGGATCAGCACCTGAAGAGTATGATCCGCAAAGCTAATACAATGATTTTTGATGCGCAGCACTACACCTGGTTTGTGGCATCCCTGACACTACAAGTAAGGATGATGCTATCACAACAGAAGATGTCAACCTAGGCCGAGGCACTAGAGATACCGATGAGGTTGCATGAAACACCAATACAAGATCTTAGGTTCGGACTCCAACAAATCCATGCACAACTACAAAACCTATGCCTAGATATGTAGAGTTTGAAGAAGGATAGGGCGCCCCATTCAGAGGTGTGAGAAGATGTGTGGTGCATAAAATATAAGGGTGAAGGTCACAATAAGGATGTTTGTCCTGTATTTGAAAACTATTTGGCAGGAGTGGGATAGATTCCATTGAGACCAGAGGCATAGGTAGGTCCGAGTACGTCCGCTACTCTCTAGTGCACGATTTGTCAAGTAGGAGGAAAGCATGTAACAAACAACTATCACCTATTGCAGAAGTATACCCAGACTTCACAGCAACTGTATTGTAACTTTTGTAGATCAGTGGGTCACGATGAGCGAACGTGTCGAAGTTATGAAATAATGATGGATAGAACTCCTGCCCATCGAGTGTAGATGGAAATGCGAGGGCCCGATCTAGCTACAGGAATAGCGTGGGGTGGCTTCCAATGGCATGGTCAAGGATGAGGAGGGATGGGACCATGATAAGGGCGTGGACAGTTAATCTGCTACAACTATGGAGGACCCGGGCACTACACATGCAACTATAGGAATCCGCCCAGAATGAGTTTCCTATATTGTGAAGAATTTGATCATGAAGTAGTAGATTGTCCGACGTTGATTACACATATGCATGAGAGGGGGGTACTACAGCCTACTCCAACTCAAAACGTCCAAATGATGAGGTCGAAACCACGCAAAGGAGACCCCAATGTGAACATGGTAGTTAGAAGGGGCGCAAATATAGGGGAGATAAGGAAAACCAACCCAGGGATGATGTGTGGGTCCATAAGACCCCTACGAAGATGCCTGAACTTGACTCAGGATGTGGAAAGGAGATGGATATGGAAGCTACTCATAGCTTCGTGGATGTCTCTACCTAAGGTAGTAAAAAGCAACTAGAATCGGGAATGGAGCATCTATGCTTACTACCTTTTTAGAGACCTACATAAAACTTCTACAAGACCATGAGGCAGTTCAAGGACTCCAAGAGTTTATCACTAAGTCTGCAGGCCCAAAGGAACCATACATAGTTCAAATTATGGGAAAGAATACTTTTCATACAGGGAGGGAAATGCGGTTGACAACTCAAATTGGTGAATATGAGATGGATCAGGTAGTGCTTGACCTAGGTTCGAATGCGATTGTGTTACCAAAACAAACATGGGAATAGATGGGGCTATTGAGCAATCGAAAATGTATGTATTTACCATTTATTTCTTTATATTTTACTTTGAATCATAACTCCTTTACATTCTAAGATGGTAATATGTTAAAGAATTATGATAGAATTAAGGAGATTTGTGATTGATACAAAATAACTAATTTATTTTCTTTTTCTATAGAAAAAGTGAAGGAAATGGAAAATCACTATTCAGGAGGAAAAGACAAAGCAGAAGCACCTATTGTCCCTTCGATAGGAAGACGTATCTAGACAAGGAGATCAAGATCAGAGCGCATCGTCTAGGAAAAGGAAGAGAAAATGCGACATCAGTGCAAGAAGACAAAACGATAAACTGGAGATCAAAGATGCAACGAATCCCTCGGGATCCTTCGATCTTGAGGGATCATTGCTTCAAGACTTATTTGTACTCTTGATACTTTTGCTTGACAATTATAAAAAGGGACGTCGCTGGCAGCCCAGGGGGCAGATATTATTATCAATTTGTAGAACTTGCTATTGTAATCTCAACTTTTATCATCAACTCTCTTTGAAGAGCAATAGCTATAACTCTGCCATATATGATTAATACATAACTCAGTTGTTGTTCCATTATCTAATCCTGGAGTAAATGCAGTAGTGCTTCCTTGGTGGTTGTGGACCCGACCCTAGTGGATCCACTTGCTTCTTGTATCACTATTTTACAATTACAGTAGTGTGTGGTTTGATTTCCTTTGTATTTCCTTAATTTTCTTTATTCATTAATCCTCTGTTTCTAAACATCTCACTGAATTGCTCTGTTATATTTAAATCATAACTAGATAGCAATATTATTTTTCACAACTTAAAATGTCATGGTGTTCATTTTGAAACAATATTACACTGTCTAATTCAAATTCTGCTATTCATTTATAGTTGTGATTGTTGTTCATTTAATTACAGTTCACTTACAATTGGGATTGCTATTCATTTAACTACCGTTCAATTATAACTACAATTTCCATTCCTTAATACCTGTGGTTAATGTCCATTATGCTAGAATATGATCACTAATTCAATTAATCTATAGTTACTGTGTGGTTACACTTAATTAGGTTTGTTGTTCCTTTATTAGTTGAAGATTGTTCTCAATTCATTTTGGTTAATATTGCTGCTCAATTCATTTCGGTAGATTAAGCCTTTTTGTTCAACCTTTTCAATAGATTTAGTTGTTGTTCCCTTTCTGCTAATCGAATTGTTATTTCCAATATTTACTTTAGTGTGGATAGAAATATCTACAACTGTAACAAACATTAACTACTACTATCTAAGTTCTTATATTGGAGATATTGTCTGTGATTGATTTTCATTTACATATGTTTACAGGGGAAAGAGTTATCATTACTGAATCCATGACTGATGGCTGCTGAATAAACGATTTAGTTACAAAGAATTTAAGTTTCTTGCCATTAGAATTAGATTTTGTTTCCAGCATTCATTTACTTTTGCAAGCACTATACTGCAAACATTACTCTTAAACAAGTGACCACGTCAGACTGAGTACACTCTTGAGATAAGAAATTGTGCCTGGTTTGATAATTAAAGGAAACCTTTTATCACTCAACATTTGGCACCATTGCCGGGGAGAGTGTAGCCATTTGTTTCTTTTGAAAAGAAAGTAGTGTAAATACCTGCTAGGAGAGAGTTGGGTTTTAAAAACGGAAGGTAAGACCCTACGTACGAAGCATGTAACAACCCTACTTCCCCACCTACTTTCCTATAGATTTGTTGATTATTTTGGGTAGAAATAAGTATTTTATTTGTGTGCATGACTAAGCTAAAAAAGCCTGAAAAGAATCCAAAACCACTACCGAAATCTGATAAATCTAAGGGACCAATGACCCTTGGCTGATCGATCATTATAGATGAAATCATTAAAAAAATAGAATCTCAGCTATTAGTAGGCCCTATAAAATTTCCTTCTAGACAACCTACTAGCTCCCTTCGGGTCACAGAATCACCATCTATAGTCTTTGTTGAGGTGCACAACCAAATAGAGGAGCAAAATTTTGAAGAAAATGAGAATTCTAACCCTAAATCGTTATAAGAAGGGAACCTTAGTAATATCTGTGAAGGAGGAGGAGAAACAGGGGAAAGAGAAGAACCAAGATCTTCTCTTGGAATAGTTCAGCCACTAAGTAGCCCTCATAAGGAAAGTGTTGTCAAAATAATCTAGAACAAAGTTGAACAACATGAAGAGCTAAGATCCCCACAAATATTAGTTCAGCAAGGAACTCTCATCATCTTAGACCAAGGAAGTGTTGCTAAGACCATTCCTACTCCTTCTAGTCAGCCTAGGAATAACTCCCTAGAAATCCGAGAAGGATATTGGTACATATTTGATAAAATGGCCCAGAACCAGCTTACACCTCAAAACTCCACACTGCAATATCCCATTGTAGATATTGTAGTTAATACACCTATGAAGGCCATCCCTCTCCAGCATATTCCTACTTTCCGTGGTTTAACAATGGAAGATCCAGATTCATTTCTATTTGAATTTGATGTATTATACCAGGGGTATGACTCTACCACCGATCCCCAAAAGATAAAATTATTTCCCTCCACATTAAAAGGAGCAGCTTTACGACGATTTGTGGGGTTAGGTGGAGGTGTTATAAACAACTGGGATAAAATGAAAGGTGATTTTCTAAAGAAATATCAAGATTATTGTAGGTCTAGATAATTAAGGGATGAAATATTTCAGATGGTAGCGAGACCTAATGAGACACTAGAAGAGTATGTTGAATGTTTTCAATATAATCTTCAGAGATCTCCTTATGCATCATTACCCTTACCTGATAATGTGTTAAAAACAACATTAATTAAAGGGATTAAGGAACAATGGGTTGAAACACTAAATATTATGAGAAAAAGTGAATCTATCAAGAAAATTTTGCTGACATTAATTATTTCTGTATCAGGAGTTCAAGAGATAGTACAAGGCTAAAACTAGTGGAACATGACATGCTCATAAGGGACAACAAGATATCGAATGGAGGAGTAACCCGAGCAGAAATAGGGAATTTACTGGAGGATTTAAAAACTGATATATTGGGGATTCTAACAACACAAATCGATATTATGTAAGTTAAACAAGAACAAGTAGAAGCAGAGCAAAACTTGGCAATATTCTGCCTTAGATGCAGAAAGAAACATAGCCATAAAGAGTGTCCACCGGGTACAGTTCAAGTCTACGCTATTTATACAAAAGATGACTCCACAAAGAACTACCCATCACTCCCAGCTTTGAAATTAGTGTACAAAGAAGTGGAGGAAGAATCAGAACTAGTGTACCTACTCAATCAGCATCGTCAATGGCAGCCACGACAACTAGGTATGCCCTATGATCCATCTTCTTCTTTCCAACCTCTGCAATATCATGCTCAGTAATATAATACAATGTGGCAAAATCAACCACCCTTCCCAAGCTACTCACAACAACCATTTCCGTCATCACCATCGAAAAATCAAACAAGCCAAACTAATTGGCCAAACTTTCCCTACTCTCCACCATGTTGGCAAAACAATGCATACCTAACACAATGGTCCCCTTCCACTTTATAGAGTCAAGCCTAGCAATCAAATTGGAAAATACTGGTGAATCAGGTAGCTAGAACCATCCCTCTCCCTCAACCCACACTGACAACACCATATATAATACAACAAAATCCCCAGTCCAACTTAAGACCGCAACTCGCAGCCCAACACAACCTGAACCCTAATAATAGACTGGTTCAATCTGTTCAAATAATTGAAACACCAGAACTATAAACCGACGTAAGGGAGTGCAACGACCTTCAATTAAGGTCTAGGCGCATAATAGAAACTGAGGGAAACCACTACAAGAAGAGGATGTGGTCAGACAATAAACTCATGACCAACCATCCACGTCTTCTCCCCCATTCGTAGAACGATTAATCATACCACACCCTATAGAACACCCTGACTTTTATCTTTTGGGAGAACTAAGAAATTTGTGTATAAAAATCCCACTCCTCCAAGCTATCTAAGATTTCCCAATATATGGAAAAACCATCAAAGAGTTATGTATAAGAAAGCCAAAGAGGAGAATAACAACTAACCCAACCATCCAAGTAGTTGGCACCCTATCTGATCTATTATCAGGAGAAGAAGCACCTGTTAAATATGAAGACCCAGGGAATCCTATGGTGATGGTGAAAATAAATGGACAAATCATTTCAAATTCCCTAGTTGATTTAGGGGCTGCAATTAATATTTTAACAACCACAACTTATCAAAAACTTGGCATTACATTAGTGGAAGAAACCACGACTTTATTGGAACTAGCTAACAGATGGGTAGTTAGGCCAGAAGGTACACTACACGATATAATGATATCTATAGATTCGTGGGAATACCTTGCCAACTTTCTGATAATCAACCCCAAAAATCGACTTGATGGGCACCCTTTAATCTTAGGTAGACCTTGGCTAGTGACTGCTGATGCTTACGTTGGGTACCAACAAGGCAGTATGACTATAACTAGAGGGAGTAATATCATGAATATAGCTCTATACTCTCCAGCCCAGCCAAGTTTAACAATAACGAAAATTAACAAACAACCTGTATCATATCTCACATAAAAAATTATGTCCCCATTAGCCATAGAAGATGCCCTCAATTTTAAAGAGAAAATAGAGGATTACATTATTAACAACTTCATTAAGCAATCTCAATCTAGATCCCATGTACAATGTCACATGATAGAGGCAAAATTTCACAATGAACTAGAAGAAGATCCCCTAAAAGACACTCATGACCAATCAATACCCACTACCTATGTTTCAAACAATAAAACTATAGATATTGAGCTAGGAAAAACCTTGAACATTAACAAAAACTTGACTCCTAAAAAAGAAGAAAAGATGGTCTAACTACTGAGAAAATATAAGGAAGCTTTTGCATGCGGTTATCCAGACATGAAAGGAATTGATCCCCAACTATGTAAACACCACATTTATAGAGAAAAGGATGCTAGACCCATTTACCAACCCCAATAGAGACTCAACACTTATCTTAAGGATATTTTGAAAGTTGAATTGCAAAAACTTTTGGATGTAAACTTTATTTACCCCATATCTAACAACAAGTGGGTCTCTCCACTAGTAGTGGTGCCAAAGAAGAATGGAAAGTGGAGGATTTGTGTAGACTACGGAGAATTAAAAGAGGCAACCCAAAAATACCACTTCCCCTTCCATTCATTGATCAGGTATTAGACACATTAGCAGGAAATAAATTATTTTCTTTCTTAGATGGCTTCAATGGATACAATCAGATCCAAATTTCCCCTGAAGACTAAGATAAAACTACTTTTACCTATCCTTGGGGAACATTTTCTTACAAAGTCCTACCCTTTGGCCTATGCAATGCCCCTGACACATTTCATAGGGCCATCCTTAGCATCTTTTAGACTTAATAAACAAAGGGCTCGACGTATATATGGATGATTTCACACCCTATGGAGATGCTTTTGAGCCAGCAATAGACACATTGGAAAAGGTACTGCAAAGATGTATTGCCACCAGGCTTTGCTTGAGCCATGAAAAGTGCCATATGATGACGACCGAGGGAGTCATCCTAGGTCATAATATCTCAGTAGCTAGAATACAGGTAGATCCGACCAAAATTCAAATAATTTTGTTAATACCTACTCCTACCACAGAAACGGAGGTACATAGTTTTCTAGGATTTTCTGGTTATTATAGGAGATTCATAGAGCATTTTTCTCAAATAGTTGCACCTCTATACACACTGACAGGGAATGCTGATTTTATTTGGACAAATAAATGTGACCGTGCTTTTGAGGATCTAAAAAAGCTTGTGTCAACAACCCTAGTGCTCAAAGGCCCAAATTGGGATCTATCATTTCAAATTCCATCGGATGCTTCAGACATAGCTATCAGAGTAGTCCTTGGGCAGGAAGAAGACAAAAAACCATATGCAATCTATTATATTAGCAAGAATTTGTCTCTTGCTGAGCTAAACTATACCGTAACTGAAAAATATTTTTTAGCTGTAATACATGTTGTAAATAAATTTAGGCATTATATCAATGGATACCCTATTTTTTAATATACAGATCAGTCTGCCATAAAATACTTAGCAAATAAACCTGTTACAAACAGTAGAGTAACGGGATGGTTGATTTTATTGCAAGAATTTGACATCACAATAAAAGATTGACCTAGGAAATAGAATCCTGTAGCTGATTTTCTCTCATGAATTCCGAAGACAGTAAACGTACCAACAGTCAAAGATCAATTCGTAGATGAACATTGGTTTGTTGTTACTGTCAAAACACCCTGGTATTCTGATGTTGCAAATTATTTAGTAGTAGGTAAATCACTAAAGCATGTAACCCCCAATGAATGAAAATAGATTGTGCAATGTAGTACCCACCTTTCTTGGATTGGGGGCTACCTATTTCATACAGGGGAAGATATGCACATCAGAATATGCGTCCGCGAAGACGAAATATTTAACATTCTAAAAGCTTGTCATGACGGACCATGCAATGGACATTTCACAGATCGCAGGACTGGTCACAAGGTTTTGCAAATAGGCTATTACTGGCCCACAATCTTTAAAGACATTAAAAAATTTGTTCAAGCTTCTGACAGTTGCTGAAGAGAAGGATGCTCTGGATAGTCTGACGAAATGCCTTTAAACCCACAGTTAGTAATCGAACCATTTGAGCATTGGGCACTCGATTTTTTTGGTTCGAACAACCCATCATCAAATCAGTAAACATATATTCTACTAGCAACACAGTATGTTACCAAATGGGTTGAAGCAGAGGCACTTCCAAGAGCTAAAGAGGATTCTGTAAATCATTTCCTATTGCAAATATTTGTGCGTTATGGATCCTGAGGGACATAATCACAGACGGAGGACCATAGTTTGTAGGTAATAAAATCGCTGCAAAAATTATCACATTCAGCACAAAATTACCACTTTGTATCACCCATAGGAAAATGGCCAAGTAGAGAGCATGAATAAGGTGACAGAGGCAATACTTACAAAACTAGTTGCATCGCATAAACGCGACTGGGCTTCAAGTTTGCCCGAAGCCTTCTGGGCATACCAAACAACATGGAGAAACACCACCAGCTATTCACCATATCAACTAGTATTTGGAAAAGAACCCATCTTTCCAATAGAGTTTGAAATACAAACATTAAGTACAACACATGAGATCGGTCGGAATTTAAATGAGGCCCAAACTAACAGGTTACAACAAATTAATAAGATAAATGAAATTACTCTCTCGGCTCTTCAACACACTGTATTAATTGAACAGTAGAGAGAAAAATGGCACGACACCCTGATCAAAAAGAAAATCTTCCATGAAGGAGATTAGACACTCTTATATGATTCCAAGTTTCAGGATTTTCTGGGAAAACTTCAGACTCGATGGCTTGGACCATATGAAATATAGAAAGTACATGACAATGGCGCTATTACTTTGACTACTATTGATGGATCTAGACATACCTTTAAAGAAAATGGTCACCAAGTGCAATTATACCATAAACCGCTTACTCGAGAATTCTTTTACCAACAACTATGGGAAGATTATGATATACACATTCTTGTTGAGGAAAGTAATCCTTCCTCGATATTGGTTCACTAACTAGTCCGATTTTTCATAAATTTTGTACATAAGTTTTCCTTTTATGCTTGTATAAAGTACTTTTTGTACAATTTTATTTTTTTTTTTCCTTTCTGAAAGAACAACATTTCCGCATTTTTGTTGTTCCTTGCCGAAGGGACAACACGTTCTCATTTTTCTATTGAATTCCTAACGAACAACATTTCTGCATTTTAGTTGTTCCTTTCTAAATGAACAACACTTTTGCATTTTGTTGTTCCTTTATGAAGGAACATCATTTCTACATTTTTGTTGTCCCTTTCCGAAGGAACAACATTTCCACATATTTGTTGTTCCTTCGAAAAGGAACAACACTTTCACATTTTGCTATTCCTTTCAGAAGGAACAACATTTCCACATTTTTGTTGTTCCTTTCTGAAGGAACAACATTTATACATTTTTGTTGTTCCCTTCTAAAGGAACAACACTTTCGCATTTTTTTGTTCCTTTCTAAAGGAACAACATTTCTGCATTTATTCTATTCCTTTCCGAAGGAACAACACTTTCGCATTTTGTTGTTCCTTTTCGAAGGAACAACACTTTCGCATTTTGTTGTTCCTTTCCAAAGGAATAGCATTTCAGTATTTTTGTTGTTCCTTTTTGAAGGAACAACACTTTCGCATTTTGTTGTTCCTTTCTGAAGGAACAACATTTCCGTATTTTGTTATTTCTTTCCGAAGGTGCAACATTTCATCATTTCTACATTTTTGCTATTGCTTTCTAAAGGAAAAACACTTTTTCATTTTGCTTTTCCTTTCCGAAGGAACAACATTTTGGCATCTTTGTTGTTCCTTTCTGAAGAAACAACACTTTTGCTTTTTTGTCATTCCTTTCTGAAGGAACAACATTCCCACATTTTTGTTATTCCTTCCCAAAGGAACAACACTTCTGCCAGATTGTTTTGCCGTTCCTTTTAAAGGAACAACCTTCCTTCGCATTTTTTTCTTTTTTCTGTTCTTTTCGAAGGAATAGCAGTTTTGATTTCGGATGATCTTAGGCTGTTCCACCAAAGGATCGATATTTTATTTTACGCTTGCTTTATTTGTTGTTCCGTTTAAGGAATAGTTGTTGTTCGTCTTAAGGAACAACAATTTTGAGTGTAGTTTTTTCTTTTGTTTGTTGTTCCTCTTAAAGGAACCATGGTTTTGTATGCAGATATTCTTTTTGTTGTCCCTCTTAAGGAACAATAGTTGTTCCATCTAAGGAATAGTACCTTTTCAATGCATTTTTTTCTTGTGTGTGCGTGTTTCTTAAAGAACATCATTTAGAGGATTTTTGTGAATGATGGTTCACTGTTTATGATCCCTTTAAGTCACAGGTATACATTTATGCAAGAACACAAAAACTAGAGGATACTAAAATCAGCAAACCAAAGAAAAACGTTATCTTTAGAGAAATTGCTTTGTATCAATAAGAAAGAAAAGGAAAGGACACAACTATTTATATCACTTTGTTGCCTTTATTTTCACTAAAACCATTTTGATTGATTATTTTTATCATGTTGGTTCTTTCGTAATCTTCATAATTCTATCTGATCATTATTATTGAATAGGAATAAGGGCATATTCTCCTCTTTTGAGATGTTCAAACTTCTTCCACCATCCCTACTCTTAAGGAGTGTTGAGCCATCCTCTGTATATAAATAGGAAAGTGCTATATAAAAGGAAAAAATATAGAAGATAAAAATATATATATCTATATGATTACTAACATGATTTGTCATATGAAGGATAGGGGATCTCATCAAGGGCCTGCCTACCATGATTGTAAGGAAGTAGTGAAGTGGAATTCCCATTATGGCCACCTCATCAGGGATATGATCCAAGAGGCATATCTGAAAAATAAAAAAGTCTTTCGAACAGGAGGTCTCATCATGAGCTAGCCTGCCCACCTTTCGCTCCTTCCTGGTGAATGGCATTGTGATTCATCTGGTTACCAAGCCAGCATAGTGGCCTCCATTCTAAAATCACACAACACTTTCCTAGGCATAAATAATGGATTATAGTTCCAAGGGTGAAACAAGCAACTTTGTCAAGGTTATGAACACCTGTGGGCAACAAAGCTCTGCTGATGGTATTGAAGTCATACTTTTCATACACCAATAGTCATTATAAACCATTTTCTTATATATTTATCTTGAATTCAAATGAGATTATGTTATATAACCCTTTCGAAACTCTTACACATGAAAAGTCGTTTATAAATCAATCATAATGGTTAAAGTGGATAATGACCGCATAAGCATTTTTACTTACGTCATCTGTTCTCTCCCTTATTTTTTGCATAATTTCATAGCATTTCCATATCTATTCACGATCTTCATCATAATCCTCGATTTTAGTAATCTACTTGTTTTTGTAATCATGTCATGGATATATACGTTGTTCTTTTCTTTTTATTGTATGACTGCAATCCAGTGTGTTGCTCCTTCATTTTCCGATTGAGGACGACTTATCATATTTCAGGGGGTGGTGGTGACCTCCATAATACACTAACATACGTGTCAACTCCCTATTTCTAGGTACTATGACTCCATCAGAACATGGAATTAACAAGTTTAATGGTATGGATATTTCCCAATATGCACAACTTGGCGTTTCATTGTAATTTCTATGTTTTTGCTTATAAAAATTAGTAGTGTGCTAAAATTGAACAAAATGGGAGGTAGATCAATACAGAACAAACTGCAACTGTTAGTAATCTCTGACGTTGCACGCGAAATTCTAGTGAGAGCAGGATGGATTGCCTACATTAACTAACTACAATAGTCTCATGAAATGGTGGCCATCGAATTTCTACAGAATTTGTAGGAAGATCGTTCCACGGTGACGGGGAGGCAAATAACAGTAATAGATGAGGTAATTGCTGAAGTATCGAGACTACAAACTCTTGGACCAATATGGACCCAAAAAAAAGTGAGACGTCAGGAGGCTATAGCTATCTCTCAAGACAAAGGATAGAGCCTTACCATCAAAGGAAAAAGAGTCTTGCCTGCAACCCTGGGAGAACCATGGGCAGAATTAACCAGAATTGTGCAAAGCTACATCACATGCGATGGGAGAAAGGATGTGGTAAGACCATGCCATCTTAAACTATTAGTAGTATTAAAACAAAAATGTGATGTAAATTTGCCTGCATATTTAAATTTTTTATTGCATGATGTTGCTCAGAGAATAAGGAAATCTCGTCATACAGAGATGGTAGTAAGTCATCATGGCTTAATTGGGCTAATAGCTAGTTGTACTCTTGCTCAACAGTATTTTAGTTTGGAAGAATTAGTATTCTCAATAGATGGGGGATTGGCCTTACCAGCCCTGAAGAGAAAAAGAACTACCAGCACATCAATTACACTGTAGAAATACAGAGAGTCTGCTAGAGTGGGGAGAAGCAAGGGAATGTTGGGAAGTCTCCAAAATAATTGTAGCCAACCCTTGGAGATATATGGCTTAGAGGATGAGCAACCTGCATAACTTGAAGGAGTGGAAAATGAAGAAGAAGAATTACAAGAAAGTATGGAAGAGGAACCAGAAGAGGAAACTGTGCACTCCGGTGAGGAAAAAGGGGAGGAAGCAGAACCACCCAGTGGAAGCCCATTACAAAACCCTCTACAAGAACATGAAATGGCCCAAATTTTGGCCAATATGGGTGAGTATATCCATCCCCATAGCCCAATCAACCTCAATATTCAGGCAGGACAATCACAAGAACACTCTCCTCACACTGAGAGTGCATCTGAGGAGATGAATGACGAAGAAGATGTAGAAGTAGAAGCCACTCGGGAAATAGTAGATCAAACCAGGGTTACCTCCCCTGAGAAGCCTACTCAAGAGGTTGAAAACATTCAAGAAGTGTTCCAAACAGAAAATATGGAAATAAGCCAGGGTGAGGGTACAATCCTTGAAGAACAAAGCCCAGACCCAGGAAAAGAAACAATTGTTCCTTCGAAGAAGAAGACGAATGAAATCAAAAGGCTGCGAAAAGAATAACAAAGGCTACTAAATGTGGTAAAACAACTCAGTCAACAAATAAGGGTCCTAAAAATGGGGAAATCTCAAAAGGGACCCCACGAACAAAGGATGCAGCCACCTGCATGAAACCCCATAAAATAAAGGCCAAGGAGACTCAAATCGAACCCATATCCATTAGGGATAGCAAGGAACAACATGCGGTTGTTACAAACACAAAGGCCCAAATAGAAGACACACTAGTGTGTAATAAGGACATCCAGACAAAGGCATTGTCCTCTAGTGTCACGACCGACCAGGCAGTTCATGACAAAGAAACACAGACTGAGGAAACCAGATCTAAGGAAACCAGATGTTGCAATAAGAAGATCCAGGTAGATATTCAACCTAAAAGTGTTTTGACGGATAATGATCCTAGGGCAGTAAAACTCCAAGACGATCTGGCACAAGCTCAACAAACTATAGAAAAGCTCACAGAAGAAATTGTTCCTTAGGAGAAATATCAAAATTTACAGTAGCAGGTAAAGAACATCAATGCGTCGGAGAAAGAGGCCTTCGATAGATGTTGGAGGGTAGAGGAAAAAGTTTAAAAGGTAACCAATAGACTAGACACAGTCATGAGTCAAGTGGATACTCTTTGTTCTCTATATAATGATGTTCTAGCATGTAGGGCACCTGTGAAAAATTATGCTTTTTTTTGTTAGATAGGTATTTATAGTTAAAAATGAAGGCTGTCAAGGCACAGGTGCCTATAGAGTTAAAAACTATTGATGATTTTATAAACTACTGTAAGCATTATGGGGTGAAAGTCCAGTGATTGATATATGAGTTTTATTTGCATAATTTTGTGTTGGAGGATGAAATGGAAAAGAATCTGAGTCCTTTTATGGGTGATATCCAGCTTGAGGCATTCATCTCTTTTGTTGTTAGCTAGTTAAAGTGGCTCAAGGCCTATAACACCTTTCAGAGACAAGAAAATGGGTTAGACCTTTGGGTAAGGGGTGAACTGAAAAACCCATTACAACAGTGGGATAAGCATAGAAGCTTAATGAGAAAGAAGGGTGTAATCCAGACATTGGGACCATTCATAGAGGAGTTGTCCAGAAAGGGGTAGAATACTTTCTATCCATCAAAGACCTTGCCATAGCAACAGCTAGACTTCGATGGAAGACTTCCAATTGGAATGTTTAGGATAGAGAGCCATTCAATTACGAAAATTTTAAGTTAGTTACTAGTCACTTGGTTACCTATAGTAACCTCATCTTGAAAGAAGGCCCGTATTGGCTAGGTTATAGGTTTCGAAGTGCAATTATCTAGTATCCTGCAGCAGGGTATAAGGCCCTACATGAATTGCCTGAAGGCCAAACATGGCTCATTTTTTAAGTTTTAGCTACACATCATGGTTTTAGACCACTTCATGAAAATCCCTCTCCAGCCTATTCCCTAACTACCTTGCATGTAAATTACACGGTTTTCATGAAGGCATGAAAAAGGGTACGCAAGGGGGCGTGTTGAGCGATGGAAAAGCTATGTATTTACCAATTATTTATTTATCATTTCCTTTGAATCATAACTCCTTTACATTCTAAGATGGTAATATGTTAAATAATTACGATAGAATTAAGGAGATATGTGATTGATACAAAATAACTAATTATTGTTTTTTTCTATAGAGAAAGTGAAGGAAATAGAAAATCACTATTCAAGAGGAAAAGACAAAGCAAAAGCAATTGCTGTCCCTTCGACAAGAAGCCATATCCAGACAAGGAGATCAAGATCGGAGCGCATGGTCCAGGAAAAGGAAGACAAAACGCAGCATAAGCGTAAGAAGACAAAACGATAAAGTCGAGTTCAAAGATATAGCGAATCTCTCAGGATCCTTTGATCCTCAAGGATTGCTACTTCAAGACTTATCTGTACTCTTGATAATTCCGCCTGGCCATTATGAAAAGGGACAACGCTGGTAGCCCCAGGGGCAGATATTATTATCAATGTGTAGAACTTACTATTGTAATCTCAACTTTTATCATCGACTCTCTTTGAAGAACGATAGCCGTAACTCTGCCATATATCATTAATATATAACTCAGTTGTTGTTCCATTATCTGATCCTGGTGTAAATGTAGCAGTGCTTCCCTGGTGGCTAGGGGCCCAGCCCTAGTGGATCCACTTGCTTCTTGTATCACTATTCTACAATTCCAGTCGTGTGTGGTTTGATTTCCTTAATTTGCTTTATTTAGTAATCTTCTGTTTCTGAACATTTCACTGAATTGCTCTGTTGTATTGAAATTGTAATTGGATAGCAAGATTATTATTCAAAACTTAAAATGTCATGTTGTTCATTCTAAAACAATACTACATTGTCTAATTTGGATTTTGCTGTTCATTTACAGTTGCGATTGTTATTCATTTAACTATGCTTCACTTACAATTACGATTGTTGTTCATTTAACTACTATTTAAATATAACTGCAATTGTCATTTCTTTATACTTGTGGTTAATGTCCATTATGCTAGAATAAGATTATTGATTTAATTACTCTATAGTCACGGTGTGGTTACACTTAATTATGTTTGTTGTTCCTTTATTAGTTGAAGATTGTTACTCAATTCATTTCGGTTCAGATTGCTGCTCAATTCTTTTATGTAGATTAAGCCTTGTTGTTCAACCTTGTCGATAGATTTCGTTGTTGTTCCTTTTCTGCTAATTGGATTTTTATTTCCAGTATTTATTTTAGTGTGGATAGAAAGATCTACAACTGTAACGAACATTGACTACTACTGTTTAAGTTCTCAGATTGGAGATCTTGTCTATGACTGATTTTCATTTACATTAATTTATAGGGGAAAGAGTTATCATTACTGAATCCATGAATGATGGTTGATGAATAAACAATTTAGTTACAAAGCATTTAAGTTTCTTTCCATTACAATTAGATTTTGTTTCCAGCATTCATTTACTTTTGCAAGCACTATACTGCAAACATTACTCTTGAACAAGTGACCGCCTCAAACTGAGTACACTCTTGAGATAAAAAAATCGTGCCTAGATTGATAATTAATGTAGGATAAATAGGGGTTAAAAGACACCTTTTATCACTCAACAGCGGTGACCCGCGTTACAGTGGTCCCCTATTCAATTGAGGATGACAAATCAACAGAAGATCATACCTGTGGGAAGACTACAAGTTCCTCGAAATGTGGATAATAATGGCGTGAGTACACAGACAAATTTCTAGGTAATCGAGATTGTGGATGATAGTAACCCTTATCCTGCATTATTAGGGATAGATTGGGCTACGGACATGAATAGATTCATTAACTTGAAGAAGCGAAAAATGAATTTCGAAAAAAAGTCACTACATGTAATTTTTCCACTGGATCCACCCGAAGGACCACACTACACTGAACCTATGTGCAATAAGTACAGTGATGATGAACTAGACTGTATTTACCAGATAACAGTGCAAGACCAAGATTGAGTGAATTTTACGATGGACATAAGAATTTCTAGGGAACGTGACAGTTCTTGCAAATCGGGTGCAGATGAAGAGATAAAGCAATGACAGAACCGATTGCATGAAGTTACAACACTAAATTGTAATATGATGATTAGATCCCTGTGGCATGTGACAGCTAAATGAAGGACACTTCCAACAGACAATGGTGCCACAAATAGGGAAGAATTCATAAACCACTGGGGGACTACAGTTATGGAGCATAAGTGGCCCAGTGCACAAAAAGAGGTACTATGCGCAACAAATACAAAAGGGTGGAGTACACCTGGGAAGATTAGGTGGAATAGGTGTGAACATAGAAAGCAACTACAAGTATCGATCGAAGGCTCTTAGCATTGAACATGACCTGGAAAACTAGGTCGGAGTGGTTTGGGCACATACCTATGATGAGGAATGCAGCCATACGCTATGCAACTAAATCTATGTGTACCAAGGGTTCGGTGGGCATATAGGACCATAAAAAAAACAAGGCATAAGAAGATAACCCTATCTATGCTTAGAATGAATGAAACCAGGAAAATAGAGAGAGTTTCCCCGATCACTGCCCTTGCAATTCAGATTAACCTAGGTGAAGGAATTTGGCGATTGCATGAAGCTATTTGGTGTGGTAGCTTGAGTCTTCACAAACTCGATGAAGAATGGGGAAGGCTCAGGAGGAAAAGTAGGAGGCTAGATGAGAAAATCAGCAAAATAAAAGTTGGAGTCACACAAATAGGCTGCGCGAATCCAAAAATAAGGGGGCCAGACCTGGCTGACCCTCCTGTAATACTTGAATGAACTGTGACCTTGCTATCATGGTTGTGACTTCACCCTACTAAATGAGGAAGTACAAAATGCAATGTGCTACTAGATTAAAAGGTACATGAAGGGTGCCAGTAGCCTGGGCTAGTAGGGAAGTGGAAGCCTCACATGGGGGGTCCGACCACCTGGGTATCCGTAGGAGGGCCAGTCTCAGTACTTCAAGCAGCTGAAAGAAGGCGTGGGACTATAAACAAGTCTACATGAAATATACACGGAAAGGACGTTTTGCACAGGACTATTCTATCGTCCAGATCATGGTCACAAATAAGGGGATGTGCTTCCATGTGGAGAGGCTGGGAGGTTACTGTTGACAACATTATTCATGAAAAGAGGTTTCATTTATGGCAGAGAGGAGCGAGCAGTGGGCCATTAAGATAAGCATTCAGAATTAGATATGAAAAGATCTACCGCCAAGAAGATGTTAATGACTTAGAAGTGGAGGGAGGGGTCGATTTCGAATTCACATGTCGTATAAAAATGCTAACTGGGCACCCATGGACCCAAGAGAATCCAATATAAAAATGATGTCTAGAACTAGAGAAAGGTTTGTGGAAGAAGCCTATCTGACCTAGGAAGAGCCAAGAGAGGCGGCTGCCACCCCAGAGATTCCAAAGTCCCCACATATGCCACGACCCCGAAAAGATAAATAAGTTATGGGGCCAGTCTAGGAGTCACCATGATTTAGTAAGTTGTCAATGGCCAAAAAGGGTGAGGTCATCATTACGGAACTCGAGGAGGATGAGGAAGATCTACAAGCTCTGATCACTCAGATTGAAGCATAGGATGAGGAAGAGGGAAATGTTCCCCAAGTACCTTCGGTGATAACACTGCCACCATATATCTCTCCGTGGAAAGGAACGGCCAAGATTCCGAAGGACCTGGATGCCACAAAGAGTACACTCTAGACAACGCTTCTTCCAGATGAAATAAGGTTTGATGGTCTGCTGCTAGGTTAGATACCAAATATCAATTTTGAAGATTAGGATCTCTCAGACACTGAGAAAATTCCCCAATTGGC
Source organism: Pinus taeda (assembly GCA_000404065.3). Lineage (NCBI taxonomy): Eukaryota > Viridiplantae > Streptophyta > Pinopsida > Pinales > Pinaceae > Pinus > Pinus taeda. Next base: position 19,038 of record APFE031085115.1, on the reverse strand, counting down.
TGAGGAAAAATTACTGTAGCAGAAGGTGGGATTACTCAATCTAAGATGGATACCCCACTATCACCATGCGACCATCACAATTTTTGTTATTTGACAGTTACTATGTCTCGTACATGATGGGTATCTCCGGCTGGAGGAACAGATTCCCATCATGGTTGATCTCATAAACCGAATATTCCAGCTGCCTACTAAAGGAAGCAACCTTGTAGACATCGCTGAAACAAGTAGTGACACGGGCCTCACCAAAGCCATGAAGGTTAACTACAAGACGGAAAAGAGGAAGCGAGGGTATGTAATAGAAAGCATAAAAGACTGAGGGGTGTGCCTCACCACCCAACTGCTGGCTGGTAAGCTCATGAGGGAATTCCACGTAGACAAGGTGCCAGCCTCTGTCATTGCACTTGCGGAACAATGCGTAGAGGGAGTTCAGTTCAACTGGGTGCAGTTTCTTTGTGATGAATTTATGACGAATTGTCGAGAAGCCCAGGAGTAAGGTATCACTTTCCATTATGCATGGTTGCTCCTAACAATCTTACTGGTTGTAGGAGAGCTGCCGAAAGGCATCCAGTTTCCCAAAATTGAGAAAGACCTACCTGAAGCCATGCAGTATAATTCTCTCTGGGCTACGAAATATTCCATGAGGGTTCATGACATCAAGGTGTTTTGGATATTCATGGATGAAAGTACATGGACACAGATCAACAGTAGGCCACGGTTATCCCCAACAGTATACAACCGGTTGCAAAGTACGACCATGTTCAAGGTGGATATGCATAATCTATATATTCAGGCATGAAAGGATCCTACTCGTGCATGGGTAAAGTTTCCATTCATTGCAACAGATTATGCAATCTTTGAGGCAATGGAGGCATGGCCTCCAAAATGGCATGCTCTAGACTTGCCCGAATTAGAAAAACTTGCAGCTCAACAGTGGAAGAAAGAACTGAAGCTATGCATTACACAGTTGGTGGACATAATGCGCCACAATAAGGAAACACCCACGAAGTGAGAGGTGACTGAGGAAATAATAGAAAATATCACAAGGTATGTTGAAGAGATTATGGAGGAAATATCCCTGGAGTAGGACATACCAGGGGGAGTGGAGACATAGGAATGCATAGACTTGACCACAACATCGAGTCAACTTAAGAGACCGTGTGTCCAAGAGAAACCACTAGCATGCAAAAATATGAAGACAACAAGGACTTTGGAGGGAGATCTTCTTGTCCACAGAGAACCAGTGTAGGATATCACTAACAGTGCTCTGGAGGAATTGATGACAGAGAAAATGGCTATGTTGGGGGCACTTAGAGTGTAGTTGCAGGTGTTACAAGTGTGACCCCTAGGAGGGATGATACCAAACCTAGCAGACAATACATCCACAATAGAACAGATGGTGCGTGCCCACATAATGAACACCATAGGATTACCAGCAGGCACCATCATAGCAGACACCAAAGGTAATGTGAGAAGTTGGGGGTTGAGTTTTTCCTCCCTTCACAGAGAAACCCTATAACAACTGTAGGATGGGATAACTGTTGAGATCCGCACTAGGGAAAACTGTAATCCCCAGATTTTGACAAAGCAAAAGTGAAATCTAGACTAGATCAATCTCCAGTGCGATGAATTGGTCACATGCAACCAAGAATTGGAACATGACATGGTGGAGGTTTGTAGTCGTGTACCAGAGTTGGTTGTGCTAGCGGAAATCCCAGCAGCTAAAAATATTCATGATATAGCCACAGGATTTCGTAAGGCTCAGGAGGAGGCTGTCAAAATTCAATGGGAATTGAACTTGTAGAATGTAAAGCTATGACTAAAAGCGTAGCCCCTACACCATCGAAATTCAAAGATCAAGACCTCCACACCATTCAAGAAGGACTGGCAGTAATGGAGTGTGATTTATAGGATTCCACGGGATTATGGGACCAATCCCTTCTTACACTCACATCACTACAGGAAGACTCAATGCTACAGTAGGTATAAACAAAAGCATAGGAGTTACAACAAGCCTATGATAAGGTCCATGGGACCGCACAGAAAATTGCCATTACTCAACGCTTGGCCAAGATGAGAGAGGCTAAGGCACTCAAGGCACAAGTCGACGCTGCTCACCAAAATTAAGTAGTCCATAAAGAATGCTTCTAAACATGGCTTGATGAGGCATTCATGGTCACCGCCAGTATTGAAGGAAAGCTAGCCCACATACAAGTAGGATACGAGCTCAGAGAAGTTGGTAATGATGCGTCAGAGGCTCGAGAACAACAAGTACAAGAGATGGAAAAATAATGTGTTGCAGAAGTAAGCGAAGCACACAAGTTGTTGAATAACCTCTGTGTAAAGATCACTGCACCTGCTGAGTGACTCAGGATAAGTCATGATGATTATGTTGGGGGCCCGTTGGGTAGTAGATCCCCCATGTAAGGGTTTTGGGGCTCAGAGCCCATAGTTTTGGGTAAAAATATGGTAAAGGTTCAGTGAAGTGTGTAGAGCATGAATTTTAATGGGGTAAAGTCCAAGGGTAGTCCACCCTAAAATGTTATAGGTTAATCTAGAATATGTCGGCTTGCACATGGTTCACGGACCATGGGAATGTATAAGTAGAGAAAGGCTCTAGGCTTAGAAGATTGTTTTTGGATAATAACTTTGATGTATGGGTTTAGGAAAGGAAGAGTAATTTGAGCTCGTAAGTCTAAGCCGTGGGTAGTAGAGGGTAGAGTAGGCTATGCAACTATGTGTGCAGAGGCTCGATAGAGTCCGCAGCTAAGTGCATGGACCGCTGCAACTGTGTGCGCTGGGTGGAATTGTATTGTACTAAGTGGAAGATTAATAAAGATAAGTGTTCTTGAACTACTGTGTATATGATTGCAGATCTAAATGTTTATGCTTATTTTATGGTTTTATGAAGTATATGATTGCTCAAACTGGGTTTAAATATTAAATGCCCAATTAAAGATAGTAAAGAATAAATTAGATCTATAATAACTGCAATAAGACTAAGGATCTAAGAAACGCCCTTTCACGGATCTTCGTGAAGGCCAAACTGCTGCGCAGAATAGCAGAAGTGTGTAGATTGGGTATTGAGCCATCTAGACCTCATCGAGACATCCTTAGGGTGTAGAAACCTAGTTCCAGCACCGTCCCATACTGCCTTGAGTGAGACTTCAGTTTGCACTCCATGGATTATTGTTGAAAGTGCCAGTAGTACGGGATTTGTTTGGCTAAAAACTCTTCCAAAGCTGGGTCAGGGAGCCATAAGCCAACTTTTTATGTTTTTGGATGATATGACTTGAGGGAAAGAAGAAGATGGTGGCTACAACCTCCAAATAGGGCCCCTCTGCACGACAACAAAAATTAGACAAGGTCATGGAGGAGTATGAGGACACCTTTACCTCCTCTGCATGGGTGCCTCTAGACTGTTAGATCAAGCACTCCCTCAATATGACCCTAGGTGCATCGTTGCCCAATGGAACAATCTATCAGTGCTATGTTATGGAGAACGATGAAATCAAGAGGCCAATTCATGAGCTACTATAGAAAGATCACATCTGATCGAGTTCATCACCTTGTAGGAGCTCGATCCTATTGGTACAAAAGAAGGATGCAACTTGGAGCCTCTATATTGACTATCAGGTGACGAAAAAGATCACTTTCTAGAATAGGTACCCGATCCCATGGATTGATAACCTTCTGGATCAATTGAAGAGGGAAAAATATTTTAGCAATATTTACTTGAAGTCCTGATATCACCAAGTACCAATCGAACCCTCTGATGTATGGAATACTGTCTTCCAAGCCAAGGAGGTCCTTTTCGAATGGTTGGTTATTCCTTTCAGTTTGATGAATGCTCCTGCAACCTCCATGAGGCTAATGGATGACATCTTGTGGCCATTCACTAATTCATTTGTACTGGTATACTTTGGTGGAATCTTGATCTTCAACCAGAGTTGGGAAGACCACCTCCACTACATCTAACAGGTTCTCCAAACACTACGACAACAGGAGATGTGTGCCAATTTGGGGAAATATACTTTTGGCATGACCTAGGTTCAGTATCTTGGATACATTATCGAGGAACACAGGGTGCATATTGATCTAGCCAAGATCCAAGTCATTCTGGATTGGCCAGCCCCAACCACTCTTATAGAGCTCCATAGTTTTCTAGGCGTTGCCAATTTCTACTGCACCTTCTGTGTTGGGTTTCTCTCATATCACTTGGCCCTTGAGTCAAGGCACCAAGGGAGGAGCGAAAGAAAATTATTTTGGTCTAAATCTCAACAGAAGGCGTTTGTAGAGTTGAAACATCACCTCTTCTTTGCACGAGTGTTCACAGTACCAGAATTGCAACAACCATTTGAGATCGAGATAGATGCCTTTCAGTATGCTATTAGGGAAGTCCTTACTCAATAAGGGCATCAAGTGGCATACAAAAGTGAGACACTTTCAAACACAGTCTGGAAGTATTCCACTTATGGAAAAGAGATGTATTCCATTATGTAGGCCTTCCTACAATGGAAGAATTACATTTTGGGGAAGGAAACGGTCATTCACACAGACCACCAACCCCTGCACCTCATACAAATGCAGGGGAAGTTTTAAAATGGTATCCATCAAAAGTGGTCCACATACATACAACAGTTCCATTTGAATATCAAGTATAAGAAGGGAAGCACCAATAATGTTCCAGGATGCCTCAGCCAACCACCGATCATGGCATTAACCACTGTGCTCAATTCTTGTGGGAATGATACTTCTGATTGGCCACTTCACTACAAAAGTGACCCAGAATTTGGCCACACACACCATATGCTCTTAGAGGGTTAGCAAGTTCCAGGTTTTCACCTCCAAGATGCTCTGTTATGCCACTTGGACCACCTTTGTGTTCCTTCAAGTGAGCGTACCAAGTTGATTTGGAAAGGGCACTATAGTCGGCCCGCTGGGCATTTTGGGGTCGATAAAATGGTGGTAGTACTGTAGAAGTATTTCTATTAGCTAAATGTTCAGCAAGATGTTGGGAAGTAATTTAGATCCTTCATTGCCTGCGCTATTTCCAAACCAACCATTAAGAAGCAAGGCCTCTATACTTCATTTCCTACTCCCAGTCGACCTTGGGAATCCATCTCCATGGATTACATGTCACACCTTCCTTCTACTAAGCATGTGTTAGGCCTCTATACTACTAGTATAATCCCTTATTATTATCAGTACAACCCACTTATTATATTGATGTACCCACGTAGTGCCCATATTGTTACTATTGTGCCCCATAAAAGCCCGCTATTGTTATTATTTTGCCCCTACATTATTATTGTTATGTCAGCTGTGATTATGTTATGATCCCTTAGACTCCTATATATAGAAAGGAGGTCTTTTCATTTGTATCATCTAAGAATTGTTCATTTATATAATATAAAGGAGGTTTCCCCCTCGAAGAGGCTGAATTGTAAGGCATTGATCTATCTTTTCTATCTTTTTCTTCAGCTGGTTTCATAACATTTGGTATCAGAGCTTGGGATTCTAAGGTTTTGCTGCTCCAAATAGGTCATCGTGGCATTTTCGCTATAGCTTTTTTTCTACGACGCTTCAGTAGCTAAAACAAAAGTCCATTTTAGAAGAAGTCACGCTGAACCTCGGATCTAAATTTCAGAGCTTTTCGTGCTATATTTATAGAGATATGATTTGAGGAAGTTAGTATTTTTGCAGACTCCTAAATTACATTTCAAACAGGTGACCTGGGGAAAATAGTCATAACTTTCTCTCTCAACATAAGATTGAAATTTCATAAGAAGGTACAGAAAGAGGACAGACTGTAGTTTCTTGTATATATTTTTCGGTGCCAAAGGTTGAAATAGTGACACGTGGCACTTCATACAAGTTCTCTCTTCTGGAAAGGTCTATAATCAGGTCATCGTTGGAGATTGTGCATAACTCTTTCTTGGAGAATCCAATTTCGATCAGACTGGTGGCATTGGAAAGAGGACATAGAGGGCTACTACAAGTAGCAATTTAAGAACTTAAATATCTAAAAGTATAGAGTTACAGTCATTTCAAGATCGAGCTCCTAAAATCAAGAAAAAGAAAGATGAGGAAGTTTGATGGCAAGGATCTGGTAAATTGGATACTTCAGATGGAGAAATATTTTGATGTACATGGTGTACCACTGTTACAAAAGTTATGTATTTCATCTTCATATTTAGAACCGGATCAATTTCTATGGTATGAAGGGCTTTGTTATCATAAACAAGTGGTTACGTGGTCAATTTTCACGGAGGAAATGATAGCACATTATGAGGATACAAAGAGAAACACCTTCTTTACAGCAACACCACAACAATTAGAAAGAGTAAAAGGGCTTTGTGATATAGTGGAAAGCAAAATTATGGAAACCAAGAAGGATACCCCTTACAACTATAAAGATGGAAGTATTGTTTCTCCTAGCCTTCCACAACCTACAAGGGTTACACCACAATAATTGGAAGAAAAAAGACAAAAAGGGCTCCGTTACAATTGTGATAGAAAATGTACTAAAGGTCATAAGTGTGTTGAGAAGAAATTATTTTACATAGAATATGAAGAGGAGGAAGAAAAGGATCAAGAAACATCAAAAGAAGAGGATATATGCTAGGACCCTCCCTCAAAGAAAGAAGAAATGAATCAGAACATATCTTGTAAAGCATTGGCAAGAATTACCACTCCTCAAACTATCAAGAGAGAAGGAAATATCAAGAAGAAAAATGTTCAAGAATTGAAAGATCACATCGAGCATCAAGAAATAAATTCTACCATATCTTGTAAAGGATTGGAAGAAATTACCACTCCTCAAACTCTAGAGATAGAAGGACATATCAAGAAGAAAAAGGTTCAAGCAGTGAAAGATCACATTGAGCATCAACAACAAATTCTCCAACTTTTAAAGGATAATGCCACTTCGGTGCAAAATCAAACAAAACAACAGGTAAATCAACATCATAATGATTTTTTTTTTTATGTAGGTGATCAGGTATTTTTACTGCTACATCTCAAGAAAGATATTTATGAGAAGGAAATGTTGGCAATACTGCATGCACTTAAAAAATGGCGACCTTACCGAATGGGAAGACTCTTCAAGGATGAGGATGTGGAAGCATTGTTTTGTGCTATTTCTATTATCCAACCAGATTTGATAAACGAAGCAAGTGATGAATGGAAGAAGTACGAAGAAGTATGGCCACTTATTCAAAAGTTGCAAAAGATCCCAATTCAAACAATATTTCCAGAAATTGAAGAGAAAGGAAAAATCATATTGGAACCTGGAATAGTCACAGAAACAAGAACCCGATAGCTATGAAAGCGATCAATTTCATATTATCTCATCAAGTGGTGAACTTATCCGCTAAAGATTCCACATGGGAGGACAAGAATTTTATACAGAAGCATCAATAACTACTCAAGTGTTGAGGAAAACACTTTTTTAAGGAAAGGGGCATGTTACGCCCCTATACTACTAGTGTAACCCCTTATTGTTATTATTACAACCCACTTATTATATTGATGTACAGACGTAATGCCCATATTGTTACTATTGTGCCCCATAGAAGCCCACTATTGTTATTATTGTGCCCCTACATTATTACTGTTATGTCGGCTCTGATTATGTTATGACCCCTCAGACTCCTATATATAGAAAGGAGGTATTTTCATTTGTATCATCCAAGAATTGATCATTTATGTAATGTAAAGGAGGTTTCCCCCTCGAAGAGGCTGAATTCTAAAGCGTTGACCTATCTTTTCTATCTTTTTCTTAAGATGGTTTCATAACAGCATGATAACAACTGTTTTTTGTGGTCGTCGACAGATTCTCAAAGATTGCCATTATGGCATCCTGTAAGAAGAATATTGTAGCTAAAGCCACTACTAAATTCTTCTTTGAATGAGTATGGGTACACTTTGGGATCCCATAGTCTATCACCTCACATCAGGACAACAGGTTCCTCAGTACATTTTGGGCTAGTCTCTAGTCGATGTTGGACACCGAGCTCACTAAGTCCACAACTTTCGTTCCCCAAATAAATGGCCAGAAGAAGGTCATCAACAAGATGATCATACACATTTTGTGCATGTACAACACAAATCATCCATGCAAACGGGATGAGAGCCTCCCCTATGTCCAACACAACTATAACTGTGCTCTCCACAACTTGACTAGCCACAACCATTTTCAAGTGGGCTTGGGATTCTAGCCACTATGTCCCATTGATGTGGCCATACCATTTGTAACGACACAGGTAGAATTGGCTCATGTCCAGTCTGAAGTCAACAAGGAAAATAACTTCATTTAAAACATTCAAGACATCTTCCAATAGGTCCATGACATATTGGACAAAGCCCGTACTAAGTACAAGCATTCGCATGATCAACATCAGGTGCCACATGAGTCCCAAGTAGGCGACAAAGTTTGGCTACATTTGCAGAAGGAGCACCTTGCCTAGACTCGCTGCAAGATTCACCTACCTTGATATGGGCCAATCACTATCACCAAGGTTATGGAGCATAATTATTTTTAGCTCATTATTTCCCCATTCCTTGGCCTCCATTGAGTGTTCAATGTCGATCACCTTCACCCATACTTTCCACCATTAGTGGACACATCCGACATTGCAAAACAACTCACACCAATAGAGTTAAATCCAGACTACATGGAACAAGCTTCAACTAATTGGATCATGGACACACAAATCAAGAAAAATCCACAGCAAAAGATCCAGTTTTATGAGCTTGTTAAAGCTTACCAACTCTTGTAGCAAGGAAAATGGCTCACAAGGGACCAAGTTCAATAGAGGTTTCCTCATCTCATGGAGGAACTCAACGCAATGGAGACTATTTCTTCCTAATGGGGGAGGACTGATCTAGGTGGATATTGGTGGTCACCTGCCTATTCCATTTGGACCCTCACCATTTTTCTGTTAGTTTTATTTTTTATTTTCCTTAATTGTAGCACAATTTACTATTTTTGGTAGTTTTTGGGCCTTGAATTTCCAGAGCCATTTTGAGAACCTAAACAATGTTTTTTTGGTAGAATTCTTGTCTGATTTCAAAGGAAATCGCATCAAGAAAATGTATTCCTCATAGAGATCTTTCCGACAAGGTATCATACGCATCAAATTGAGATAATATGACCAAGTCAGAACCATAGGAAATTGGCTGCCCAACTAACCCCAACAGGGCCCATAAACTCTTGGTGTTACATCACCTTGGGTTAGGGTTTGTTTTTTTAGGGTTTTTTTCTTATTTTTCATTACTAAAAAGGCTCTTTAGCCTCATCGTAACTCAATGTAAAGGCATGTAGCCACCATATCTCTTCTCGGAGTTAAGCTACCATCACTCAAGCTAGTCTTGTTTCCATTTTATTTGTAAGAATACTTTAGTATTTGACATTAATGAAATGAAGTGTTACTCCTACTGCATCTCAGTATTTATGGTTATATATGTAATTTTTTATGTTCCTTTTTAAATCCAGATGACCATTCCTTCAACTTGTAGTTGTAGCAATAATTGCAGGAGTTCTTCAATGTTCTAATATGCAAATCAAATCTTCGAATAATTTCCAATTCTTGATCTTCAAACATGAAAACTATTGTTCATGCACCTTCTGCATACCCCTATAGGTATGATATCATGTAAAATTATTAGAGCATAGATATGGATGTCACTAAATAATAATGGTACAAGTTTGCAAGAATTGAAAAGAAAATTAGGATAGAGAATGAATTCAATTACACTATATTGGTTTGAGAATAAATAGATAAAGAAACTATGTTAAGCTTAATTTTACATGTAATAACTAAGGATAATTAAATCTAGATGAAACTAAGTGTGCTTTATGTTATGTTAATGTACAAATGAACCACATGCAAGCACTAGAGTTAACTAACTTAAGGCAAGTGAGCACCATATGTAAGCACTTGAATTACCTAACTAAAGGTAAGCACACATCACATGTAATAACTCGAGTTAACTAAATAAATACAAGTGCACGTCACATGCAAGAACTAGAGTTGAACTGAAGCTAATTAAGGCTAACTAAGTGCATGTACACCAACAATGATAATTGCTAATATTGATAATATTCCCAAAGAGGGAGATCATTTTCATGGCTTACAATGTCAAGGGGGTCGATTATTGATTTTAAAATTCTTGTCATTCTAATTTCTAATGTGTGTTTAAGAATTTGATGTGATATTTCTCAAGTAAAATTTTACTATAGTGCATAATGACCACAATAAAAGGAATCTCTAAATCAGAAACACTACAGTTAGGAAACAATGAAGACTAAAATGCAACATCTAGGAGGTATGTTGTGTGACTTTAGGACTGAAATAGGTTCTTATTCGAGACAAAAGAAAACTTTTGTAGTTACATTCAACCAATTCTGCACACAGTGATGAAAAGGCATAGATGCATACTATGCAATAAAAATCACAAAGTGTTAAAATTCAGAATAATGCATAGTCAAAAAAAGAGTTTTGCGCGAATGGCAATAAAAATAAAGGTTTTCGAATAAAGCTCAGAAGGAAACATACTAGTATTATATTTTCATGAATACTAAATACATTGCAAAATAAAGTGCATTCTTCATCTCTTTTCGGCAATAGTAAACAAAGATTTTACAACCACTATTTTCTCTAGACATGCTAACAATGGAGAACTAACTTATGAGTTATGTTTATATGGTGCAAAGACAACACAATAGAACTACATATTAAATACTTGACTATGTCACATATTTACTATGTAGTGTCATCCAATAGAAATAGGCGTTTATAATGCTACCAACTGCGATTTGAAAGTTTTCATTGATGGATGTATTGCAAGGATAGGGAACTTGTACCTATCAAGTCAGAGATCTATTTACTTCCAGTTCCGCCATAAAAGAAAAAATTTCTGGTTAATTTGTTTGTACTTCCATATATGATGACTGATAAGGTTCATTAAATTTGTTGTTGAGATTAATTTCCAATCTTCCTCCTTAATCACAACTACTGATATTGAATATTTCGAAATGGTCTTTTAGATGAAAAATATTATCATAATCAAATGGTTTACCGAAGATGTCAACATATTGATTTTGCGACCTACAATGCTCCCAAAAAATGTATTCATTGTTGATTATTTCTTTGATGAAATAATATCTTGTGTCAATGTGTTTGTATCTTTTGTAAAAGACCGAGATTTTGGATAACACAATTGGAAAATTGTTGTCACAATAAATTTATCATAAGTGTATTGTGTATTTTCCAAATGGCAATTACTAAATTTTCTAAAGCCATAGTGTATCATATTATACATATCGTACACTCCTCTCCTCAACTTAATAAAAAAGGTTGTCCCCGGCATGTCTAACAAAAAAAAGTCATATCCAATTCCATAATGAGGAGAAAAATAGGATGATATAATGGAAGCTAAAAAGGAAGCTACAAGGGAAGCTAAAAAGGAAGTTAAAATGGACACTAAAACCAATTCCTTAAAGAGGAGTAGAATAAGATGTTACACAGGAAGCTATACAAGAAGCTACATCGAGAGCTAAATAAGAGGTTAAACTAGGAGTTAAATTTGGCACTATTTATTACCAAATTTAGCACTAATTGTATGTGATTGCCATAAGAAAATCCAAAATTAGGATTATTCCAATAAATAGCAATGCTTTTTTCAAAATGGTGGTGAAAAATACACTAAAATAGTCAGTGGAAGCAAAAAAGGGATCTAAAGAGGAAGATAACCATATAGATTTGTGGATGTCTATTGTTTGGAGGATATTCATAACTAACTTGATGGCACAGATCAATAATCAAGGAAATTATGGTGGGTTCATTTGATAGCAATCATATCTTTAATGGCTTGTATTACATGCATGAGTAATCACAATTGTTGTTATGTGTGATGTAGAACTAGTGTGAAATTGATTTTTTTTTGTGTGGTTGAATCTATTGCTAGTAAATTAACTCCTACGGGCAAGTTATTCATATATTGTTTTTATTTATGTTTTTTTTTGTATTTACCATTCTTTGTTGAAATGTTAAGCCAAAAGTTCATTCTACTAGTGAGAAGATGGCGACTTGGGCACCATCACTCCCATCACCATAGGCTTCACCATTGGCTTTAATATCATTACTGGTGTGCTATAGGAGAGCAGGTTGTGTGGAGAATTCATTGTTTCTCTTGTTGTTCGACAAGATAATAGTTTTAAATTAATTTCTTTGAACATGGAATATATAGCAATGAAAAAATTTAATGTCTATAATTTCCATACTTGGAAGGTAAAGATTTAATTACAGATGATGCATAAGAATTTATGGGGTATAGTAAAACGCATGGAACCAACACCTTCAAATCTCAATAAATTATTTAAACGGGATAAAATGAAGGAAACAACTATGTATCTACGAGGAAGAAGGTTATAATTAATGCTTACTTGTGAGTTAGTTGGGGTTTGTTGGTGATTGTTAATATATTCCCTCAAGCTCTATCTCCAATTCTGGAATAAGTTGGATCCAGCAAACACTTATGTAGGTGTATTGTATGAGTGTTTGTAGAAAAATAATAATTGAATATATTTTGTCTATGTATATATTTTTCTCATTCACCACCCATGATGAGAATCAATGTACATCTGTTATACACTAAGAGAGATCAAATCCTTCTAGATGCAAATAGTTTAGCAAGTTTTGTACTTTAAGAAAAATATTATACCTTGAATATTTTATCCCTCTTTGTACATGAAAAATATGGAATTAAGATGGTTTTATATATGTATATAAATACTTCTAAACAATTTGTCAACTAAATAGAAATCGAGGATCTTTCTCTAAATTGAGTACATAATTCTGTTAATCTAGAATTATTAAATTGGACTCATTTTTGTCATAATAAATTATCAATAAACATTAATTAGGAAAGAGAAGAAATTTCAGACATGAATTTGTGACAAAAAATTATTTTGGATGTCATTTTGAGAAAAAACTACTAAAAATCTTATAAAATCTAAACATCCATTTTTTCCTATTACAAATTTATGACCAGACTTTTTCATTTACTTCGAAAGTTAAAATTTTGGCCAATCTACATCTCATTTGGTCGAAAAAGTAATCAAATACAAATAAATTCTTTGATTAAGATAAAAATAAAAATAACATAGAAAGTAACATTCTTAAAATTAAAATAGATAATAACATTTCGAAAAAAAAGTTCAATAAAATTTATAATAATATGAATATGTTAATATAAATATAAATTGTGCAAGCTTCTGATAATTAATATTAATATAAGTCAATACTTTAATGGTTAAACTTGTACAATATATTAAAAATTAAACCTTAAAAAAATATTGTCCATGTTTCTAGATATTTAAAACCATGTTTCTAGATATTTAAAACTGAATATCAATAAAGACCTTCATTTCAATCTAATTATTGATTTCAAAATGAAAAGATAACCCTTTAATTAGGAAAAAGAATTACTTTTGAAAATGAATTCTTGGGAAATATATTTTGAATATCAAAATCAACATCCATTTCTTAATTTCTAAAAAAAAATTCATTTATAGTGTTATATGAAAAATAAAAAGAGAATCAAACAAAACAAATGAAAGTAACACTTTTTGGTTGACAAATAAATTTTTGAAATATATTTCTATAGAATATATATTAATATAAAATATTAAGATAAAATGACGTCGTACAATTTTTTTGTTAGGTAAAAATAAAATTTATACCTTTACTTTAATTATTATACTTGTAAAAAATATTATAACTAATTGATAATACCTTTAATTTGGTATATAAAATATATTTTTGTAAATAATGTCTATAAAATTCACATTAATATCATAGCTGTTAAACAAAAAAACTACATATACTTAAACATAATGAGTATAAATCATGATTTAATTATTATGTGTAAATGAAAATCACTAATATAATTTGATAATTATGTTAATTAAATTCTTAAAATTAAATAATTAATATTGAAGAAGGCTTAATAGTATTATCTTAATACCCCTCCCATAGAATATTCCATATATATATATATGAAAAAATATTATTAATTGTTTCCATTAAAAAACACCGGTGTGAAGTTTAACAAGTAATTGCATTGCATTGATGAATGGAAGTATGGAACAACTGATTACTAGAGAGGGTTTTTCTTTGGTGTTTGGGGAAGCCATGGACTAATATGGACATTAAATATGTTAATTAAAGGAAAAACCTTTGTGGAGTATGGAGAGTCGAGCATATCAAGAAAGAGAATTCTGGTTGTAATATTAGTAAAAAATATTATAACTAACTCATAATACTTTTAATTTGGTATATAAAATATATTTCTGTAAATAATGTCTATAAAATTCACATTAATATCATAGCTATTAAATAAAAAAACTACATATACTTAAACACAATGAATATAAATCATGATTTAATTATTATGTGTAAATGAAAATCACATAATTATGTTAATTAAATTCTTAAAATTAAATAATTAATATTGAAAAGGTTTAATAGTAATTACCTTAATACCCCTTCCATAGAATATTCCATATATATATATGAGAAAACATATTATTAATTGTTTCCATAAAAAACCGGTGTGAAGGAAAAACAATCAAGATTTGGGGGCGAATGAATGGAGGGCCGGACGTATGGAACAATAGATTACTACAGAGGGTTTCTCTTTGGTGTTTGGAGAAGGCATGGACTAATAGGGACATTAAATATGTTAATTAAAGGAAAAACCTTTGTGCAGTATGGAGAGTCGACCATATCAAAAAAGAGAATTCTAGTTGTAAATATTGAAGAAGACTCCCATTTTAGGGCATGTTCCATTATTTTACACAGTTAAATGCGCACGATTAGATCTGGAAGTACCAATTGAAATCTGTCTGTTAGAATGCGGAAAAAGTACAGATAAGTAACTTGCAAAATATGTGTTTATTTACTTGTCTTTTGAAAAGATAAGTATATATTTTATTTCCATTCTATTCTTGAAAATAAAATATGCAATATGAATATTTTTGCACACAAAATCTAAGTAAATATGTAGATTTTATTCCAGAGATTATAGGTGAATCTTGTGTGTTAAAAACCAAGTAGATTTGTCATTTTCTTGAAATGGAAGATGAGTGAAGATGATTTGGAATTCACTCTTACAAAAAACTCAAACAATTTTTTTTACTAAAGAAAATATATTAGTACCACTATTTTTCTTAGCAGAAGATATATTACCCATGTAGGTAAAGATTGATCTTATATATATTTTTCTTGATTAAGAGGATATATTACTCCATAGAGGTAAAGATTGATTTATATATATATATATTTCTTGATTAAGAATATATATATTACTGCATGTAGATAAATATTGTTATTATATATATTTCTTCCTAAAAGGAAAATATATTACTACATATAAATAAAGATTGTTATTACTATATATAGAAAAATATTGTGATTATATATATTTGCAGCATTGAAAGATAAGTAATATTTATTGTCTTTATATAACATTGCATATGCTTTTTATGTAAGAAAATATAGGATGCGTGCTCTTTTGTTAAAAATGGATAAGTGAATGTAGATTAAAGAGGGTAATTTGTGTAATATTCTCGTGGGTAAGAGAGTTGTTTTGAAAAATAATACTCAGTTATGAGAAATATAATAACCTATGCATAGATGAAATCCACAGGGATAGTATAAGTCGTAGGAATTTTCTTTGGAAACAATATCTTTTCGTGTGCGTGAAAGATAAGTTAATTGTGTTAATTCACTTGCAATAGTTCGCAAAAGTTACATGTTTTGGTGAGTAAAAAGGTAAATGATTTGTGTGTTGCATATTGGATAGTTTTATTTTTGTGGTTACCATTATTATTATCTTAGTTCTTATGCACGAAAGAAAGGTTGATTATAATACTTTCTTGGAAACAAATGCATGAGAACTTTGTACATGCATAAAAGGTTAACATTATTATTATCTTAATTCTTATGCCCAAGAGAAAGGTTGATTATAATACTTTCTTGGAAACAAATGCATGAGAACTTTGTACATAAATGATAGAGAAACAATGTTGGGTTCTTGAAAATGACTATGTGAAAATAACACATATGAAGAAGCATAGAAACAATAATTGGTTAGATGCATGAAAATATAAATATTTTGTTAGATATTTTAAAGAGAAACATGTGTTTGTGTGTAGAAAAAAATAAGTATTATGGAAAGTAAAACAAGTAGTTACTTGGAATAAATGTACTAGCTTTTCCTTGTAAAATACATATATCCACATGCAAAAAATAATGACTAACACATTAGTTCTGGTGTGCATACAATAGATTTTACAAATAGCCCTATCTTGGGAAGGATGCTTTTTGAAAAGGGGTTTACATTTGCATGCACGATAATGATCTCTATCATGTTAGCTTTGCCTTAGAAGGGGGGATGTATTTTTATCTATTATCGTTTTCTTTCTTTGAATAAGTTTTTATCTAATTACATGCATGAAAGGCAAAGAGAAGTTTCTAGTATCATTTAAATGAAATAAACAGTTGCAGTGGTTTCCTTTGGATATGAACATGTGCTTGTGTGAGAATGATCATAGTAATGTGTTATGAAACCATCTCAAGAAAAGATAGAAAGATAGATCAACGCCTTAGAATTCAGCCTCTTTGAGGGGGCAACCTCCTTTACATTACATAAATGAACAATTCTTCGATGATACAAATGAAAAGACCTCCTTTCTATATATAGGAGTCTAAGGGGTCATAACATAATCAGAGCCGACATACCAATAATAATGTAAGGGCACAATAATAACAATAGTGCGCTTCTATGGGGCACAATACTAACAATATGAGCACTACGTGGGTACACCAATATAATAAGTGGGTTGTACTAATAACAATAAGGGGTTACACTAGTAGCATAGGGGCTTAACATGCCCCTCTCATTCAAAAAGCGTTGTCCTCAACGCTTGAGTAGTTCTTGATGCTTCTGTAGAAAATTCTTGTCCTTCCATGTGGAATATCTAGTGGGTAAGTTCTTCCATTTGATGGAATACTCTGAAATTGATCAATTTCTTAGCTGTTGGGTTCTTGTTTCTATCATTGCTCCAAGTTCCAATATGATTTTTCTTTCCTCTTCAATTTCTGGCAATAATATTTGAATTGGGATCTTTTGCAACTTTTGAATAAGTGGCCATACTTCTTCATCCTTCTTCCATTCATCCCTTGCTTCGTTTATCCAATCTGTTTGGATAATAGAAATAGCACAAAACAATGCTTCCACAACCTCATCTCTTCTTGAGAGTGCATCTACCACCACATTTTGATTCCCTTTTTTGTAGATGACTTCAAAGTCATAACCCAACATCTTTGTGACCCACTTCTGTTCCTCTTCAGAGGATAATCTTTGTTCTAAAAAGTGTTTAAGGCTATCACGATCCTTTTTCAAAGTGTTTTCCCATTAGGTAGGGTCACCATTTCTTAAGTGCATGGAGTATTGCCAACATTTCATTCTCATAAATAGATTTGTGTAAAAACGTTCCCTTGATTGGACGACTTTCAAAAGCAATGGGTCTTTCATCTTACATTAAAACAACACCAATTCCATTTCCTGAAGCATCATATTCCACAATAAAGGTTTTTGTGAAGTCTGGTGTAGCTAAGATAGGTGCTTGGCACATTGCCTCTTTGAGATGTTCGAAGGCCTTTGTTGCTTCTGGAGTCCATGAAAATGCATATTTCTTCAATAGTGTTGTTAGAGGTGCTGCTATTATCCCGTAAATCTTAACAAACTTGCGATAATACCCTGTCAACCCGAGAAATCCTCGCAGATGCTTTATGGATGTGGGGATTCTCCATTCCTTAATGACTTTAATTTTGCTATGGTCTACCTTAACTCCTTCATGAAATACAATATGACCCAGATATTCCACCTCTTGTACTCCAAAGAAACATTTGGATCTTTTTGCATATAATTGTTTTTCCTCCAATAGTTGTAGCACCCTGTCAACATGTTCAACATGATCCTTCCAAGACTTGCTGTAGATTAGTATATCATCAAAGAATACTAACACAAATTTTCTAAGGAATGGTTTGAAAACTGAATTCATCAAACCTTGAAATGTTGAGGGTGCATTGGTAATGCCAAAAGGCATGACCAAAAATTCATAATGACCCTCATGAGTTCTAAATGTTGTTTTTGGAATGTCTTCAGTCTTCATTCTGATTTGATGGTATCTTGAACGAAGATCCAACTTGGTGAAGTAAATTGATCCATGCAATTCATCCAGTAATTCATCAATGACAGGAATGGGAAACTTATCTTTAATAGTGAGCTTGTTGAGCTCCCTATAATCCAGACACATGCGCCATGACCATCCTTCTTGTGCACCAATACTACTGGAGCAGAAAAAGAACTTTGACTCAGTTGAATTATACCAACCTCTAACATTTCTGCAACCATACATTCAATTACAGTCTTTTGGGCATAGGGATATCTATACAGCCTGATGTTAAGAGGAACACTTCCTCGAATTAGATGAATAGCATGATCATGATCAAAAATAGTTGGGAAACCTTTGGGAGTCTCAAATACCTTGGAATGATTGTCCAAGACTTTTTGGAGATCTCGAGAAATAGATGATTCCAATGTGGAAACATCTAGTGAACGTAATTGTGCAATTACACCTTTTTGCTCCTTTTTAGAAGCTTTGTCATAGCGTTAGAGCTGATTATCTTTCCCGATTTCCCTGCAATACCCCTTAATTCAACTTCCTTACCTTCCATAGAAAATTTCTTGAAAATTAAAAGCTATTGTACCCAAGGCTTGTAGCCATTAGGCTCCTAATACAACATCAACACCTCACATTGGAATGGAAAGCATTGGGCTAGTCAATACATATTCGCCCATGGATAGCTTGATATTATGGAACTTTCGAGAGAAATTTATTGTTCCTCCATTTGCAACCATCACTTGACACTTTGGTGCTGGATATAAGAAGCAATTCAATTCTTT